>JARQZK010005125.1:0-42500 GCA_030704885.1 Cynegetis impunctata | reverse complement strand
GGGTGGAGGGGTAGTAAAGCTTTCGCTTTACTACGCAATACCGTTATTTATTGTGTGACTATGTTATTTAAAAAAAGGGTTGCCTATAAGATTTTATGTATGAAAAATATAAACTCTAATTCACGGCGGTAAAAACCTCTCCGTTTAATCGTAAGAGGTACGCAGATATAGGAGAGGGTGGGTAGCACTCTCGCCGCATACCTAAATACCAACCTACCTACCTACGTTTTTTCTTCAGAACAACTAATCTTAATTCGTACCCATCCTAATTTGTTTCTTCGAGATAACCTACTTGCCTACATTCCACATTACATTAAATAGTAACCTACAATCAGTTACGTGCGTTCAGTAGTTACGAAGTTTATCTTTTATTGTTACCCTAGCTTATGTACACAACTGTTCATTCAATGTATCTGTTATACTTTAACGTAGACCAGAGCATATTTTATAGAATTCAGATAGTTGCACAAAAAAGTCGTTCAAACCGTATCTTGGTATAACGAAAGTGAACATGAACGGAATAACAGGCAGCGAAATTATTCAATTTCCCGGATGTTTTTTTGTAGAATGATTTGGCCTTGAACAAAACATTTTTCTGTTGGTATGTTTCCAATAACTCAACCTGAAGGCCAAAACTTTTCTCAAAACTGAATATTTCAATTTTCTAATTCGAAGGCCGAAAACTTATAAAATATGAAACTATTTTCTTATTATGAGTTACGCTGTTAAAAAATTTGATATTCTTTTTTTTTTGCACTGTTATAACAGAAATCTGTATTTTGCCTTTACTGATGCTTGAATTTAGGTTGAGGTAGTTTTCTGAACGTTGGGTAAACTATAAGTGTTTTCTAAAGTACCAACTACTGTATTCTGTTATAATTTAATTATTTTTGAAAGTTTATCCTAACTCAAATTCAAAGAGGGCAAAAGAATTTGGTGAAATTTCATGAAAAGGAAAATTTGAATATCCTTTGCCATTTTCGAAACTTTTTGTAACAACACATTCTACGTAATTTACTACTATTGACCACTTGAAAAGGGCCACTATATTTAAAATCACTATCAAATTGGAACAAATATGAATGTATCTTGACAAATATACAAAATAAACTATATGCTTTGCTGGGTTTCCTCAGAATTGAGAAATCGACAACGACACTCCACACTAGGTCCGCCTAGTTACTTAAAGTACCTATGCATTAAAGGTAGGTTACAATCAAGGTGTGATAGAAATGGCAAGGGCGGATCCAGGCAATTTTTTTGGAGGGGGCCATGAGTCTGAGGATGTATTTGTAGCGTAAAAAAATGCACCTCCTTTTATTACAAAATAAACTGTATTATCCATAATTCTGCCAAACAACAAAATGGTGTGATGAAATTCATTTATATAAAATAATATATTTTATTGACTTTATTCAAAAAATTTACATGTAAAATAGAACCCTCGATATAATAATTAATGAAAGTACTAGTAATAATCACTATAAATATTTCAATTGTAAACGATAATTCCATCACATTTGCTTTTACATTTGCGTGATTGTAATATGATTGACTATGAGAAAGACTGGTAGTTTGAATTTGCGATGAAATGCTTAATTAAGGTGGAAGTGGTTATGTAGGTGGAGCCAAATTTAAGATTTTAATTTTTATTTAATTTAAAATCCATTTAAAATGGCAAACTAGATTAAGTATTTGAAGCATGAAAAATGATAATTTAATACGAATTTCAAGAATAATAACAATTATTATTCTACGTCAAAAGTACAATTGCAATCGATGTCTTTTGATTTGGCTCACTTAAAGGAATTTATTAGCCATTTTTGCAAATTTCGAGGAGTATTTTACGGTTTCTTACATTTTTTCTCTTCTTCTTTAAACGTTTTTACGCTTGTACCTAAAAATAAGCGAAAATAATAAGGCGAAAAGTTAAAAAAAAAGACCATACTTTCTCTTGGTTACCCTGCCTAAACAATTTAACCTTCTAAATCAATCCCATAAATACCTGAGACCAAATCCTTCAATTTGCGATCTTATAGAATCTTGTAGGACCAAAGACCTTATGGACAGAAGTTACAGTGATTTGAAATGCCGGAAAATATATATCTAAGTTTGCAAATGGTAAATGGGTAAAAATTGGAATTTGCGCTACTCGCCGTAGAACAGCAGTAACTTTGGTTCTACCTATCAACATTTTTCAATAGTTAAATGAAAGATTTTGCTTTATATAAATCCAATTTTACTATAGATTTCTCTTAAGAAAAAATTAAACGCCATAATTTACCGCAATTAGTAACGTGCAAGGGCAAATCCCGAGTAAACGGCGCCCAGGCCGCAAGAGGATTTCTTAACTTTAAAATCTAAGAACATGGTTATCTCTGACAACCACCGGGCGTTTTAGAGTAGCCGTGAGAATAAGATCACGATAGCCAACATCCGGACCGGATAGGCACCGAAAGAAGAAGAGTAACGTGACAGCTTTGAGAAATTCTTGAAATTTAGCACACCTGAAGACTTATTATAACTTCTATAATGACACCGGTTAGGAAACATTTGAATTTGACTGCTGAAACATGTAGATAGGTGCCCGAGAACCAAAGTTATACTGCCGTTCCAATAAGTAAATATCGTAAACTCCAATTTTTACAAATTCCTCATTTGGTATATATATATATATATATATATATATATATATATATATATATATATATATATATATATATATATATATATATATATATATATATATATATATATATATATATATATATATATATATATATATATATATCTATACAGTGTGGAAAAAAAGTATGGACTTACCCTAATAATTTGGTAGCCTTCAGGTTTTATGGAAAACGCTCGAACAGGTCGATTCAGTTTTTCTGTTTTCTACATTTTGACCAAATTATTTTGTTCTTTTAATGACATCTGTCAAAAATATGACGTCATCGACATTTTTCTTGAATGACAGTTTATAGCATGCGATACATCATTTGAAAGCTCTTGCTTCACTCAGTATGTTCCTAGATTTTTATGCAATTCTGCTGCTTCGTTTCAAAATGGCGGCGGTAAAATTGTGAAAATTATTTTTAATTGACTCCCTGTAAAAGAATAACTCTTTCTCGATTTATCAGAAAAAACAATCAATCATCCTACTCTGACAGTACTAAATCGTACACTTAATCATTCAATTCCTGTCCTTATATCAAGTTTCTTGGCCTGAGCTGGTTTTTTAATTCCATGGGGAAAAACGAAATTCGATATCTCAATGACATTACAATAGAAGTTTTGGACGGCCGCCATTTTGAAACGGAGCTGCAAAATCGCATAAAAATTTAGGAACATACAAAGTGAAGCAAGAGCTTTCAAACGATGTATCGCTTGCTATATACTGTCATTTGAGAAAAATGTCGATGACGTCATATTTTTGACAGATGTCATTAAAAGAACAAAATAATTTGGTCGAAATATAGGAAACAGGAAAACTAAATCGACCTGTTCGGGCGTTTTTCATAAAACCTGAAGGCTACCAAATTATCAGGGTAAGTCCATACTTTTTTTCCGCACTCTATATATATATATATATATATATATATATATATATATATATATATATATATATTATATATATATATATATATATAATATATATATATATATATATATATATATATATATATATATATATATATATATATATGAGCTATTGGGCTTCTATAAAGTCGCAATTCGAAGGTTTTGGTCTCAGCTATTCAACAGATAATGTAGACTGCCTTTTTCAATTTTTCACCTTATTATGTACGCATATTTTCATTTACAAGAACGCGTAAAAACGTATTTGGAAGTTTCACAAACATACATTCGATGTAAAATTTTACGAGGATTCAAATATTTGCTTATATTTACTGTAGACTCAGACGTAAAATATTCATGGAAATTCTCAAAAAATGGCAAAAAAATTGCTGTAACTTTTATGTAAATACCCGTTTGCGTTCAATTTTTTTAAAAATATATAATTGTAGATCTTTCCTGCGAATTTGAGCGATAAAAAAATGGTATTTTTGAGATATCAAAAAGTTATCATTATTTTTACTAACTTTTTCTGACACAGAGATCGTGATCAGCAAAAAATTTTACATTGGAAATGATGTTTAGGATTTTTTAGCCAATGGAACTCCATATATCAAAAATAAGCAACAAGGTAAAAAAAACCTCTGAATGATTAAAATTTTATGGGTCTAGAAATTGTGAGCCAATTCGCAAGACATGTATTGCAATCGATTGTACCTACCATTGACAAGGAAACCCAACAAATGAATCATTTCATAAAAAGTGCGAAAAAATATTTCATTTTCAAATCTTAAAATGTTTAGAAGAAAATTACTGAAAGATTTCGAGGGAATAAAACTTGTTATATCCAATTTAGTGTTATTGTAAATGGCTTTTGTAAGAAATAAAAAGATTTAAGTTAGTTTTAATTCGTAGTCATATTATATCTATACACTATATTTTTCTACTATTTAGATTTTATAATACCTAGCGAACTCTCACATACTCTCTTTTATGTAAGCATTTTCAGCTTAGAAAGTAATTAAAGCTCTTCTCTCCCACCAGTTTATAGGTTTATAATGACATATTTATGATTTTAATCGCATAACATTCGTTTTATTGTTGCGGGTAATTATTTTTATTTTAATTTGCGGGAATCACTTCATCATGTTAAGAATATTCAACATGCTCTGAGGGGTCATGCCCCCCCTGGATCCGCCTTGAATGGGTATAATAACAGAGTACTGCGGCCTCAGGAAATATATGCACACACTGGGTCAGAGTGAATCCGGAGCCGATGAGGAAACGCCTAAGCTCATCGGGCCAGGAACCGGCTGAAATACCTGGAGTTACACTTCTTGGTACCAAAGGAATTAATCCCCTTCCTATGACTAGGCTAGTGAGGGGCAGCGGCATGGCATATGAGGGGGGAAAAAGTGAATACAATTAGCATCAGTGATGGATGTCACCTATTTTTTACTTATTTTATTAGAAAAACCCTACATTAATTATTGCACCTACACAATCACGAACGCAGCATAAAATACGAATATTATTCGAAAGAGCTAAGCACAAATAGACTTAGGATAATAATAAACTTCTGTAACTTTGGAAGCTATTTAACCTATTTTCTAGACAAGTTAGAAGATTTCTCTAATATTTGGTTGGCCAAATCTGTGTGACATCCAACTATTAAATGAACTATTTAATTCATTATATCAAGTCAACATAATCCAAATTTCTGAGAAAATCTTTCTCTCATTTGAGGATATCCAGAATTCACTCAATCTCGTTTTCTTATTAGTTTAATGAGCATAATTCTCAGAAATAACTAAGTTATTTTCAGGTACTGAAGCTGTTAAGGGTGTTTGGTTTAATAGTCCAGATATTTCACAAAATGTAGAATCTACCAGCATATCACCCAGACCTTTGAAAAAAAGTTTGAAGAACGTCCCAAAGAAAATTTCTAAACAGGAATCTATAGAAACGCCCCCAGAGAGTCCACTGCAGATGACAAGAAAAAAATAAAACATTTTTGAGAATGTTCATTGATTTGAGCATAACTTTTATTAAAATAGATTTACTCTTATTCATATATAGAAAAAATATATAAATTTTCTAAATTACTAAAGGATTGATTACAATATTAAATTTTCAAACACCAATTATATTATAATTCTTATAGTATTAATATGAGGATAATTTCCTATCACATAAATTTGTCATGTGAGATAAATGTGCTAAGTATTCAGAAATAAATATAAACTGAAAAGTTTATATTTATGTCCAATTTGAAATAAGTACGAATAAATAAATTTTTTTTTATTCGTCAAATCTAAATTGCAGAAAAGCAATATTTTAGTTTTTCTCTTCATTGCTTCATATATTATATATATTATTTAACGCATTTTGAAAGTATGCAGTTTTTTTTAATGTAGTTATTTATTGTCGATTTTATATTTCAAATTGTATATTTTGTTATTTAAGTTATTTATAATTTTACAGTATTATATACATGATATCTCCCAAATAGTTTATTCCAAGAGAATAATTTTGAGAACATAGATGGAGTATGTTAGGTTATTACCCTATTCCCGGTTGGAGATCTATCATAAAATGTCTGTTTATAACTTGTATAATTGTAAAATAATATTCTTATGTACTTATCATTGAAAGCTTTATTAATACATAAAATTGTTTACATGAGTGAAATTTAATATAAAGTTCCCCGATTTTTTCATAATTATTTATTATTATTAATTATATATTTCGAAAAATGACGTTAAGCTTCATTTGTATCAGTAATCTTAAACAAGATTCAAAACATATCTTATTATCCAAAACTGGTGAGTTGGTACAACACAAATTTTAAACTACTTTTGTTAATGTTGCTGATGGTATAGAAATGAAAACTGAGCATTAGAACAAATTCTCAATAAGTAAGGTATAGGTGTTAGGAGAGATTTAACATCACAATCGCTCGCTAATCATTTCTGAATAAAATTGCGTCTCTTTTTTGTTTTGAAATTTATATGTAATTACCATGAGATAGTCACTTTATAATTTTTTTTTATACTCCTGTGAATAGTTATAACTATATTGTGTACAATTGGGATATTTTGACGAAATTCCATTACAAATTTGAAATAGTGTTCAATTTTGTTGTTGTTTTGAAACGGGAATCTGCAATATTTAATTTCTTTGTACCATCAAAGATGGAAAACATCATTACTCATTGAACAATCAAACAAATTTCTCTAGTACAGGATACTTAAAATACTTAATTTATTCAATGTAGGAATTGCATTTGAAACAACTTTAGAGCATGTAAGATTCATCAAGACTACTTAAAATAAGTAATACTATTTTAGAGCTTCCAATATATTGTTCAGAATTGTGCTTAGCTCTTGCAATATATTTCATCTGTTACTTTCATAATTTAAACCAAGTCTGTCATGAATGTTTTTATTTTCAGCTAATATTTGGGAAGAAATTCAATTAAAATCATAATCAAACTGACAGTGCTCGTAAAATGAGATGATATATTTGTTGCCATTTTGCAGATTTAACTTATAAACTATTTATGTATATGAAATAATTTCAATTTTATATACATTTTCATACAAATGCTTCAATGCCATATTCAAGATTCCTTGTCTCTTCACTGTAGGAGAATAATTCCAAAATTCATTTTCTATTTCACTGACTGCATGTAAAAGTAGATTTGAGGATTCCCTAGTTTCTCTCGTTAAGCAAAAATTTAATGGTAGATCTGAGATTTCTTCTAAGCTAGATTTTATGATTTTAGAGTTTTCTCCTGCATTTTTTATATTTTGAGGTGGTGCCGGAGGTGGATAATCATCTTTAATATTTTTTGGTGCAGACTTTTGGCCCAATTTAGTGTCTGTAAAATAAAAAAAAAAATATTATGTATAAAACTAGGCAATACACAAACAAATATTTTATCTTTTATTAACTTATTCTAATATAAGATTTTGTTCAAATTAACTTTAAAGAACCTTTGTCTCAAAGAAACATTTTATAATTATATATATATATATATATATATATATATATATATATATATATATATATATATATATATATATATATATATAATATACAGTATGGTGCGAATTAAAGGAATAAATTCGTTATTTCGTAAACCGGCGACTTTAAGGAAAAATCCTGAAACCCGTCGATTTTTATTTTAAAACGGGCTATTCGTAAGGATACCTTTCTATTTTTGAAGTCATCTATGCGAGAGTGATGACGTCATCGCTAAAATTTTTAAATGGAAATGTGGGTGTTGTAATACATTATTTGAAAGGTCTTTTGAATACCTATTCAGCCATATCAATACGTACAGTAATTGATTTTTGTATTTGTTTAAAAAATCAATAAAATGTTATTATTACAATAAATATTTAATATGTATTACTCATTAAATACAACGAAACCTAAATTAAGTGCTTAAATTGTTTACCTTCAGCTTAAATACAATGAGAAAGACGTGCCGCGAACTCTTCTCGAACCTTCTTTATAACTTCCGGAATTATTTGTGCAACCTCAATACTTATCCTTTCTTTGAGTTCATTGATATTTCGTGGTTTATTTTGGTACACTTTGCTTCTCAAGTATCCCCATAAAAATAAATCAAGAGGAGTCAAATCAGGTGACCTAGGCGGCCATTCTATTGTTTATCTTCGACCTATCCACTGCTTTGGAAAGACTTTGTTCAAATAGTTGCGCACCAAGACAGCATAGTGTGAAGGCGCACCATCTTGCTGCAGCCATAAATCATTTGTGTTTGGAAACAGCCGGTTCAATTCGGGTAGCAAGAAGTTTTGAAGAAATTCAAAATATCGAGGACCTGTTAAGTTTTCTTCGAAAAAGTATGGTCCAATAATCCTATCATCTATTATTCCCGCCCAAACATTAACTTTCTCTGGGTATTGAGTACGGTACTCTTGCATCCGGTGTGGATTTTCCGTATCCCAGTACCGATAAGTTTGACGATTGACATGACCGTTTGGTAGAAATGTAGCTTCATCCAAGAAAAGAACCTTTTTTAAAAACATCGGATCTCTGTTATTTTGTTCCATCATAATTTCACAAAACTCAATTCGTTCATCAAAATCATCTTCCATAAGCTCTTGTACTAAACTTACTTTGTAGGGATGCAACTTTTCCTTCTTCAGCTTTCTATGAATTGTTGAATGGTCCATGTTATCTTGAAAGGCTAACAGAACATCTAGTTGTTTGTTTTCTGATATTGGTTTTCTACTACCTTTAGGGAGGTCTTTGACATGGCCCGTTTCTCTGAATTTCTTCTCAATTTTGCTTATAGTGGATTGTGAAATTGGTTCTCGGTTGGAGTATTTATTATTAAATAACGTACATAATTCTTTCTGCGTACGTGCTTAATCTCCACAACCAATTATTATTAGAATTTTTCAATTATTTGCGTTTCAGTCAGCTTCATGTTGATAGATACAAAGACTTTTTGAATTCGTCTAATACTATCAATCACTTGACAGAAAGTTAATTATGTCAATGTTGATGTTGATAAGGTAACTAGATTTTTAAAAAAGGTAAAAACTGAAATTTTATTAATTTTTTAAACAAATACAAAAATCAATTACTGTACATATTAATGGCTGAATAGGTATTCAAAAGACCTTTCAAATAATGTATTACAACACCCACATTTCCATTTAAAATTTTTAGCGATGACGTCGTCACGCTCGCATAGATGACGTCAAAAATAGAAAGGTATCCTTACGAATAGCCCGTTTTAAAATAAAAATCGAGGGGTTTCAGGATTTTTCCTTAAAGTCGCCGGTTTACGAAATAATGAATTTATTCCTTTCATTTGCACCATACTGTATATATATATATATATATATATATATATATATATATATATATATATATACATATATATATATATATATATATATATATATATATATATATATATATATATATATATATATATATATATATATATATATATATATATATATATATATATATATATATATATATTATATATATATATATATATATATATATATATATATATATATATATATATATATATATATATATATATATATATATATATATATAATATGTCACCGGAAAATAATAAGATCCGCAAGTTCATAAAGGATTCTAAACGAGAGATAAATTGTATTATTTTACGCCCACATTTTCGCAAATTTATCATTTTACGACTCGTGGTAAATTTATAAACAAACGGATATCCATTCGTAAGATTCCAAACAGTTAGACCAATCACAGAAGAGCTTTTGATTTTACGCTTCTTTAAAATACGGCAAATAACACACTGCTCTATGTTGGTCTATGTTGACAGTCTATCATTTTAATGACATTTTTAATTTTTTCCTCAGTCCATTCCGACTTCTTACTATTTTGGTCATCGCCACTATAAAACTTTAGTAGCTCTGTGTTAAATTTCACTTCGTCAAAAAATTTTCTGGCATTTACCGTACTATCTTCACCATTTTGGCTGTCCGCAGCTTCCAGGTCGCTCATTATTGGTCTAGTTTAGTAACTTTAGCAAAATAAAACTATTTTCACAGTTCCAACGCAGTTACAACATTAAAAACTTCACAAGAACACACGAGCAATCGGTTTGTTTATGTTCCGTGGCGAATAATTGCGCTGGAGAGGAAGGAGATGGTACACGTGACTTATTCCACCAATCAGAGCGCACAATGCGTTTGACTATTGCTTACTTATTATTTTACTTGTGAGTTCGGTAAGTTTATCAATTTGCGAAAATGTGGGCGTAAAATAATACAATTTATCTCTCGTTTAGAATCCTACGAAGGTTTATAAATTTCCTAGGAAATTTATAAACTTGCGTTTCTTGTTATTTTCCGGTGATATATATATATATATATATATATATATATATATATATATATATATATAATATATATATATATATATATATATATATATATATATATATATATATATATATATATATATATGTATATATATATATATATATATATATATATATACATATATACATACACATATATATATATATATATATATATATATATATATATATAAATATATATACATATATACATATATATATATATATATATATATATATATATATATATATATATATATATATATATATATAAATACATATATATATATATATATATATATATACATATAAGTTCATATTATCAGTATTTTAACATAGCTCTGCTACATTATTGAAATAAGAGAAATTGGACGTTAATTGATTACCTTACACTTACTGTCTGTTTGATGAATTTTTATAGTTTCTGCTTGAGAGCATCAGACCATATAGCTTTGTTTACAAGTGAAGTTAGAGGTTCAACTATGAGTGTAGAAATAGCTTTCATATTTACTCCGCTTTTTTATTTTTCATGTCGTCAACAACAGTAACTATTTCATTTTGATTCAAAGGTTTGAGAAACATTATTTCATAATCAGCTTCATGCATTCTAGGGTCAGGGTTAAGTGTTAACCCAGTTATTACCAAAATAGTTTTTTTTAATCTTGTTTTTTGTATTCATATTCTTCTTTATTTTGTAAAACAGAACACTTGTTGTCATATAAATTTTATTCCATTATTGCTGTTTTTTTCAATAATTAATGTCCTTTTAAAAGGACAGTGGCAATTGGGTTACTAACTAAAAATTGGGAATTAAAAATACTTTAGTACAAAAACACTCTATTGCATATATAACATATAGGAAGGTAACATAACAGTTAGTATGATAAATAATAAAACAATTTTTTGGATGAAGAGCAACTAAACAATTTTAGCACAAAAAGTTACAATTTTTATGACATGAACGGCATCGTGGTTCGTTCTCTTGGTCAGCAATCAAATGGCCGATTCCATCCAGTCTTGAGTGCACATGTAAGTTTCTAGCTGGCCTGTTAGGTCCTCTCTTTGTAGTTTTCTTATAAGTAATTTCTAAAATCCTCAGGGTAATAGCTCTTCTAAATCCTAAATGATCCAGTAGCCTACCTTTGTGTCTATAGAGTTGCCAAGCATTTTGTGCAGCCATATCTAGAGATTGACAGATCAATGGGAAATACTACTTCTTTCCCCTAATTGAAGTCCTATACAGAGTTATAATTTGGTCTGCTCTGTCCACTCCCCCATATTTCCATTATATTTTTTATTATATGTGGTTGGGGTACATAGACATTATTTTTCTCTCTTTGAAAAAATCTTCTTACCTGTACCGTAGGGAATATTTGAGTTTCTGCAAGTAACTCATGAAATTTTAAAGGCCGTTTCAGTTCATATCGTTCTATAAAAAAAAATTTTAAAAAGCAGTACAAGATATGTTTGATGGTATTTCATTATACCACTGTCCTTTTAAAAGGATAGTCATATATACACCATGCTATCATAATATCAATATATAAATCTAACCTAACTTTATGTTGTACAAACAAAATAAGGTTATTTCATCGTAAATATGAATAGCAATCAATACTTATTACAGAAAATGAAAAGTTTTCTTACCTCCAAGTTCCCATGATGTATCACTTTCAAAATTCACAAATTTATTAAAAATTATCTCAATTCACAACAACTGTGTGCAGTAGAATTGTATGTTTTCCACAAAGAGGTAGGTAGTTTTCAAAATATAAATATATTAAGCGACATCTTCCAAATAATATCGAATTTTTCCAATAATGAAATCTGTAATGTGTCCTTTTAAAAGGAAGGTGGTTAAATTTTGGGTTTTCTATGTTCTTACTCAAATTTTTACCAAGTTCACAATAAAAAAATATTCATATTCTTGGCAATATATTTTATCCATTAAGTTTTTTATATATTTTAGAATATATAAGATTCTACAATTTCTTAGGATAGTTGCCATTTTTTTTTAATCTCTCCACTTTCACGCATTATTTTAGCTTGTACAATAACTTCATTTCATAATAATTCTCATATTGTAGTTCTAATGAAGATGAGGGCAAGTAGACGTTTTACTATTCGCGTTCCACTAATCTCCAATTTTTCGAAAAATTAAGTGCAATATAGAAATCAAAAATACTGTATGTTTTAGTCGGAAGATAAAACACCTTATCAGAAAATTGAGAAATTCAATTTTCTCGAATATCTAACCCTATTATCTATCGGTTACGATATTGGAGGGTTAAAAAAATAAAACAAACATCTGTTGTTGTTCAGCTCTTTTACATCAGTGAGTAAATAAATACGAACCAGGGGCGTACTTTGAATAAATTTGCAATAGGATTTTCGAGAAATGTAAAAATAAATTGGGCAGTAAAGGATATAAATTAAAATGTGATGGTGAATGCGAGAAGCGGTTCCGTCAAATGTATATTAATCTACCAGAAGACTTAACTAAATTAATAATATCAGGAAAAAAGTTATAGACTTGTCAAGACTGCGAAGATGATATCACTGAGGATTCCATGGACTCAGAGGAAGAATCAGAAGCTTCAGTAACAGAAGATGAGTCCCTGAAGCCGTCTCATCGCAAAAATAAAAATGGTAAATCAAATAAATCAAACCATCAGATCACCATAAACGATGTACCTAATGGAAAAGCTCGATTCTCTCATTGCTCATGTGAAGGACCTGAAGAACAAGTAGGATACACAGGATAAAGAGAACAAAGCACTCAAAAAAGAGAACAAAAATATTGCGGATGAATAGCAAAAATTTGAAGTGATACTTTTCTATATCAATAAACTTCGTTTTGATTGAATGGTTGTGATTTATAAAACTATTCCAATGCCTTATATACACTCATATAGGCACAAACATGGTCATATCAACCTATTTTACCATTAAAATGGTTTAGATCATCTTTAATTAAGTGAGGAACCTGGTCAGCGGGCCCACATGTAGGTATATATATTCTAAAATGAGTATCTGTGCTATTTTGACGTCCAGTATCCACTATGTGTACATAATGGTGCATGTGTTAGTTTGAATGGTTTGGACAATGTTTCTTCCTTATTTGAGGAATTCTGGACTTCCATTGTCTATAAAATTTCTGAAACAAAAATAAAAGAAGAAAGAAATTTGATTAGTAAATGGCAAGTTCATCAAAAAGGAAAATAGCTGAAACAATTAAATTCAATGGATTAGTAGGATTCAATGGAAGTATCTGAAAAAAAAGAATGAAATGAGATTAGTAAATAATAAGTTTGAAAATAGTGAAAAAATCAAATTATACAATTAATATACACGACGTTTCGGTTAGTTAGGCATCTCTAACCGTTCTCAAGTGTAAACTTTATTTTTTCACTATTTTGCAACTTATTATTTACTAATCTCATTTCATTCTTCTTTTCAGATACTTCCATTCAATCCTACTAATTCATTGAATTTAGTTTTTCAGCTATTTTCCTTTTTGTTGAACTTGCCATTCACTAATCAAATTTCTTTCTTCTTTTATTTTTGTTTCAGATATTTTATAGACAATGGAAGTCTTGAATTTCACAAATACATAATGGTGCATATTTCAGCCAATACGTTGACTGAGAATGGTGAGACATTGAAAGTGGTCGCAAAACTTCGGATATCACGCTTAATACTGAAATTGCTTCAACATTTGAAGGAAAATAGATAAGATAGTAACTACATATACTTATATTAGACCGTGAGCTAGCGCACATGAATTTGGAGTCATCGATAAATGTCTGGCATTTAGACGTATGAAAAGTGTGATTCAGTTGATGAAAATAAGGCTGGTTTGAAGGGCCGACGCGTGTTCGAAAATTTGGAAAATTAATTTCCTTTTGCATAAATAAATTAATTTTTCACTGATCTCAAAGTGTCTGGCATTTGAATCAGAAATAGACATCAATAAGTAACTCCCAATTTTCAAATGCCAGACGGTTTCAAATAGTCGAAAGGGTGATTCATAGGGGTGAAGTTGCAGAACGAAAAACAAAAATTCATCGTTTTCTTTTTGTCTGGCAATCGAAACAATGAAAATTATCGTCATGAAAATGATGAAAAAAAATTGCCAGACGGTTTCCAGTGTTCGGACTCGAGTTTCTCTGTGGAAAATTATGTGAAAATTTTTTACATTTTTCAGTGATCACTATTCGTCTGGTATTTTGAATACTTAAAGTTGATACACACATTTCCCGTTACAAAAAAATTGCCAGACAAATTGGCAAATGGAAAAATGGTGCCAGACGAAAGAAAATTCGTAAAAAAAAAATTGAAATTTCATTGATTTATTTATGTCTGGCAATTTGTATTTCAATTAGAAATACAACTACAAACACAATATACAAATGCCAGACAAGTTGAGCTGTTCGAAAATGTATGAATTAATTGAAAAGATAGCAAAAATAATGAAAAATTTCCTTTTTTTGTCTAATACACCATTTATTTATGTCCATCATTTACAATTTTTTATGGAGTAGTATATTATTACCTTGCTTGAAATGCCAGCCTGGTTGGGTTGTTCGAAAATTTAAAAAAAAAACCAATTGAATAATTGTGACAAATTTTTGAAAATTTCAGTGCTTTTTTCGTCTGGCGACTTGTTTTTCAAAGAAAAATAAACTTTCAAACTTAAATTAAAAATATCAGATAAGTTGGGCTGTTCGAAAGTATATAAATGAATAAAAAAGTTTTGAAAAAATCTAATTTCTCATTTATTTTCGCCTTTTCCCCTATATTATAAGCTGTTAGTACTCGGGAAACGTACTTACTACTTACTATTTCCGACCTAAAAATTTATAAAATGAAAAAATACATGAATAAAAGTTTTTAATAAATCTAGTGAATCCTGAGTGAATAGTTTTGCGTTGCAATGTCGATCTATTTTATATTGTTATGTACCAGGTGGCCAGATAAGAATGCAAAGTGCTGTATCTTGTAAACTATTCGTCGTATTCTCTGAAATACTCCTCGTATTTCAGAAATATATGCGTTTTCAAGTTGAGCTTCATTCGAGTAATTTTCGTTCCACACTTTTTGACGTATCTATTGAAATGAAGTGGTGGGGAGTGAATCGATGCTTTTTTAAATAAACATCTTCTGAATGACTGAACGGATTTTAACAAAGTTGGTCCCGTTGGGACAAACATTTATTGTTTTCTCAAACATATCATATCCCTGATATGTCAAGTTTTTAGTGATACCTCTAGAGCGCGTTTTTTGATATACTAACAGAAAATTTCCAATTTCTCTGAAAAATTGAATGCAATGACCTGACTTTTTTTCCACAAAAGTGTACTGTTATCACACCAAAAAAGGATAGTGAAAATTGTATCTCGATATCTTATTCCCAGACCAAAATATCGAAGAAACAAAATTTAGTTATCATGAAATTCTGGGAACACTCCATTACACCGTTATGTATTTATTTGACCTGTTTCAAGAATAAATGATGAAATTACATAATTTTATGATTTTTGAATAATTGTGTTCTTCGTTCAAAAAATTTAAAAAAAAACGTGTAGCGGTAAAATAAGCAATGAATATAATGTGCAAGTGCAAGGTAGTCAGAATATGGGAGGAAAAATAAAAGCCTGAAATAAAAAACAACAAATATAAATAAAAAGATAATAGTGAAATGACAATTTCAATTTAAGTTGTGAGTGTATTTTCAATTATTTGTTAATTTTAAAAAGCACATTTTAATTATTTAAAATTCATGTTTCGAAAAATATTCTCCTGCCATTATATTTCTTAACTCGAATATGATTTAAAATGTGAATTATTTAAATTTAAAGAGATTTTTCTTAATTCTCAGATTTCATTGGAAAATTACTTCCGTTGACAGCATCAAATTCGGGAAACTTTGGGACAAAAATAGTATCTCGAGTAGCAATAGCTCATAATTTAAGAAAAAATTCGAAAAGAAAAGAGAAATTAAATTGAACAAAAAAAAATACTGAAATTTTTCATTATTTTTTTTACCAATATTTAATTCAATTTTTTATTACTTTTCGAACAACCCAATTAGTCTGGCATTTCAATCTAAGGTATAAAAATATGTTTTCAATCGAAATGCAAAATGCCAGACAAAACTAAATCGCTTAAATTAAAAAAAAAAACATTTTTTCATTTTAATTTTTAATATTAATTATTTAATTAATTATTTATACGTTTTCGAACAGCTCAACTTGTCTGGCATTTATAAATTGTGTTTTTGGGCTTATTTCTAATTCAAATACAGAATGCCAGACAAAAATAAATCAATGAAATTTTTATGAATTATTTAACAACTTTTTTATAGATTTATAAATTTTCGATCTGGCGTTGAAAGATTAATAACATTTTATGATACCGCAAACACAATGGCCCTCTTATTTTGTACATTAAGATCATTGAAAAATGTAAAAAATTTTCACATAATTTTCCACAGAGAAACTCGAGTCCGAACACTGGAAACCGTCTGGCAATTTTTTTTCATCATTTCCATGACGATAATTTTGATTGTTTCGATTGCCAGACAAAAAGAAAACGATGAATTTTTGTTTTTCGTTCTGCAACTTCACCCCTATGTATCACCCTTTCGACTATTTGAAACCGTCTGGCATTTGAAAATTGGGAGTTACTTATTGATGTCTATTTCTGATTCAAATGCCAGACACTTTGAGATCAGTGAAAAATTAATTTATTTATGCAAAAGGAAATTAATTTTCCAAATTTTCGAACACGCGTCGGCCCTTCAAACCAGCCTTATTTTCATCAACTGAATCACACTTTTCATACCTCTAAATGCCAGACATTTATCTATGACTCCAAATTCATGTGCGCTAGCTCACGGTCTATATATATATATATATATATATATATATATATATATATATATATATATATATATATATATATATATATATATATAGTATATATATATTATATATATTATATATATAATATATATATATATATATATATATATATATATATATATATATATATATATCGACCGTGAGCTAGCGCACATGAATTTATATATATATATAAATATATATATATATATATATATATATATATATATATATATATATATATATATATATATACTATATATATATATATATATATATATATATATATATATATATATATATATATAATATTATACTATAATATTATATATATATATATTTAAATATATATAAAATATTATAAGTAAAATCCCATCAACAGAAAAAAAACCCAATTAGTTTAATCAAGATCTTAAAAATATGAGGAACCAACTCTGTTTCCTAGAGGATCTATACACCAAGTACGGGCAACCTGCTATTAAGGGTGCATGTAGGGAATTTAGAAAGGCATATAAGGCTGAAATACAAAATGCGAAAATTTGGGCAAATGATGGTATCATACGTAACTCAAGTAATTCCACCCGCTCTATATGGAATATAATCAATTGCCATAGAGGACTAAACGAAAGAACCTCATCAACACAAAATATTACGCCAAACAATTTCAATCATTACTTCTTCTAGATTGCCCAAAACCTTGTAAAAAACATCCCAAATTTAAATGTTAACCCGATAGATATGATGAACTCAAAAGTTCCTCTAAATAAATTCTCCTTTACTGAGGTTACTTTTAGCATAACCCGTGATGTCATAAACAACCTCGAAAACAAGAATAGCCGTGATATATTTGGGCTGAATGTGGAACTGATCAAGACAGTAAAAAATCTAATAATGTCACCTCTCACCAAATTAATAAATGTATGCATTAAGGAAAATACTTTTTCCCGTCTATCCTGAAAAAAGCTGTTGTAGTCCCAATTGAAAAAAAGGACATGCATACTATTTCTCTATTACCTGTTATATCAAAGGTCTTAGAGAGATGTATGTCTGTGCAGCTCGTAGACTTCTTTGAGCTGAATGAATATTTTTCTGAGTGTCAGTTTGGCTTCAGAAAGAAAAAAACACAATGCTGGGTATTTTGGATCTTGGTTCCTATATCACAGAATATTTTCAAAGACTACAGTATAACTCTGTTCTCTTGTGTGATCTTAGTAAAGCCTTTGATTGTGTAGACCATGGAACCCTTCTCCAAAAACTAAGTAAATATAACTTTTCATCTGAAAGCATCAAACTCATAAGATCATACATTACCGACAGAACTCAAATTGTAAAGGTCTCGGGGGTTTAATCTGCAGAGAGTGTGATTAATATTGGAGTCCCCCAAGGGTCGGTGCTGGGCCGAATATTGTTTTTAATATATGTCAATGATTTGCCAGATATAAAGTGTTCGGCAAGATTCACACTTTTTGCGGATGACACCACTGTTGCATTCGCGGCTGACACATTAGATGAAGCTCTGGAAGGCTCTGTGGCTGCACGGGGCAAGGTTGAGGAATGGTTATGTGCAAACAGATTGCAATTGAATAGACACAAAACAAAGAGGACAGTATTCTCATTGAGAGATGTGGGTGACCTGAATGATGATGCAGATGAGGTTAAATTTTTGAGTGTTCATCTCGATCCGGGACTCCAGTGGAACACGCATATAAGCAGTGTTTCAAGTAAACTAAGTAAAAGTCTTTTCATTCTTCGAAATTTGTCAAACTATGTTTCCAGTGGGGTACTAAGGACCGACTATCACTGTACTTTCTATTCTCATCTTTCTTATGGTCTCATTTCCTGGGGCCACTCGACAGGGATGGAACGGGTGTTTGGGTTACAGCGTAAAGCGCTGAGGATATTGTCTCAACTTGGTTTCAGGTATAATTGTCAACAGGCATATATATCTCACAATATATTAACAGTTCCCTCACACTATATCTTAGAAAACCTTAAATATATAAAGCAAAATGAGGTCTCCTATAGGTCTCATCAAGACACTCACTCTCATGACACAAGACACAAAGAGAACCTGATTTCAGCATATTGGAGGTTAAGGAGGTGTCAGCAAGATGGACCTGGGTATACGTGTGGAATGATATAAGTGTGTTACCTTTCAACAAGTATGTGCAAAAAATTAAGAAAATACTATTAGAGAATGCTGTCTATTCAGTAAACGAATTTCTCTCCTACCGTTTTATGTAGTACTGTAGGTAAAATTGTAGATTCACTATCATAGTTTTAGGTAATTTTATAAGCTTTTACTTGAGTGTATTGTATTGTATTTTGATGGTGTTTTATGCGTGTATATTCATTTCAACTGCTCTAAATTTAAAATTAGTTTATGTATTGCTGACCTGACGTGTGTAAGACAATGAAATTGTGATTGACATGAATAAATTGAATTGAATTGAACTGATAGATAACATGTAGTTATTGAAGGTACAAAGAGTAACCAACAAAAAATCAGAACTGGAGGGCACAGTACATGGACCACTACTCTAACTAATATATGTAGAAAATGTATCCAAATCATGATTGCCGATAAAATTCTTAATGTTTGCAAAGATAAAGTAATTATATATAATGAAAACGATTTAAAATCTCTGGAGGAAATGGTAAATGAAGGCATGCAGAAATTTAGTGATTGGTTTATTTCTAATAGACTAGTAATAAATGAAGTAAAAACAGTATTCATCCTATTCAGAAATAGAACTACCAGAAATAATAACATGCATCCACATTTGGTTATTGATGGTACAACACTTAGGCAGTTGAAAAAAACAAAATACTTGAGATTAATCATAGAAGACTCATCAACGTGGAATTCACATGTAGACATGATTATGGATAAACTCTCACCCTTGGTGGAAAAGCTTTGGCATCTGAAGCCATATCTTGACAAAAAGTCAAGCAAAATATATACTATGTCTATTTCCATTAGATGTTCACTTAAATGTCGGTAATCTGGTCCAACACAACAAAATTTAATTGAAATAGACTACAGGGATTACAAAATAGAGTGATAAAACGGCTCCATAATCTTTCACAGGATTATC
Source organism: Cynegetis impunctata (assembly GCA_030704885.1). Lineage (NCBI taxonomy): Eukaryota > Metazoa > Arthropoda > Insecta > Coleoptera > Coccinellidae > Cynegetis > Cynegetis impunctata. The sequence continues at coordinate 22,023 of JARQZK010005125.1, read as the reverse complement.
CAACGAAAGAATTATATATAAACTATGGGTATATGAAGATAGACAAACTAAACAAGTTTCAGCAGTGTAAACTCATACGCAACTCTTTTCATTAGGTTCTGACTGTTTAAATGAACAACCATTTAAACAGTCAGAACCTAATGAAAAGAGTTCAAAGCATAACCAACCGCGAAACAAGGCAAAAAAATTCATATTACCTACATAGAACGGAAACAGAGTGTCGTAGGAAGAGTCCTATATATGCCACTCTGATAACTTTCAACATACCATATTAGAAATTCAGTAAAATGTAAATTTCATAATTTTAAAAATTTAATTGCAAGTCGACTATAGTAACAACAAATTGTTGAGTACTAGTTGTATTCTTAAATAAATAAAATCAATCAAAATTATTAGGTGCCAGTTTCCAGAAATTTTGGAAGAACTCTTTCTTTTCACAAGATATAATTGCATTTGTGATCAAAAGTTTCCTAGGTTTTCACTATCTTTTAATAGTATATTATATAACAAGGGACTAAAGTGAATGTTTTAATCCCGCACGTGATGTTTATTGCCTGAGGGCTCGTAGAGCCTGAGGGCCAATACTCACGTAAGGGATAAAATATCTCTTTAGTCCTGAGGCATATACGCTATTTTTTGCACTTCCCAGTATTATAACTTTCAACATTGATAAAATTAATAATTTTGACGAGTTATATAAACACGGTACTTGAATTAACGTTATGAATGGTAACGTTATAGCAAAAGTGTCAACAAAATTTTTCAATTCAGTGACATTTCAATTAATGATGACATTTAAACGAATCATAATTTAACTGACAGAATATCAAGAAAATGAATCAAGAAATGAATGAATCTATAAATTTTGATATAGATAAGGCAGCTGACATGATAACGGAAGAATGAATACCCAAAAAATCGAAAAAATTTACCAACAGCAATATGCAACTTTATATTCCTAGGGACTGAAAGATACATTTTAGTCCCTGTAATACGGGACTAAAGTTGGTACTTTAGTCCCGGAAGTGCAAAAAGCATTTTATGAATATTTCTTTGCTTATATAAATATACTATATCAAATCATATTATTAACTGATTTACGAAATATAATTTAGGCAGGTTACGTTATAAAATGCTGCTGGTTTAATTGGTTACAATAATCGTTTGCTTTTTAATTTCTGTATTGAAAAGTTTTATTTTATAAACTCAAAGCCTGTTTTCTGAAGGATATTACTTTTTATGCACATAATGACAACTATTATTAAAATTGTCATTTTCTAGAATCAATTTAAAAGTCATGTGGTTGCTGATTAAATAACACGGTAGTAAGTAGAACCTGAAACTTGAAAAGAAATGGATCTTTTTTCTTGTGTAAGCGAATATATCGACTTTTCGGGTCCCAGTGAGGGCAGGGATCCTGTGTGCTCTTACAAAACTGTCACAGAACTGACTAACAACATTAAGAGAAAGAAGTCACCAAGGAGACTTGATGGAGACATTTAAAGTAATGTGTGGTCACACAATTGCAATATATCATATATCAGAATCACTTATGCATGGTATTCTATGGACATACATCAGATTTTGGCAAACCAACATTCTATCTATATTTGATTGCAGAAGCAGCATTATTATATAAATTAGTTGATAATTCTTACCCAGGTCACCAACTTTCCTTCGTAACTCTCTTATATATGCTGCTTGTTCTTCAGTTTGTATAAAGAGTTCTTTCATGGCCATTTTTAAGTCTTCCATTTCTTGAGTTTTGGCTTCTTCTTTAGCTGCTTCTTTTCTTGCAGACCTGTACAAATTATGCTAACAAAATAATATACAATTTACAAATAGTATTTTCTTCACAAGATTAAAATACCCAAACATGATACTGACCTACTGTATTCAGCAATTACTATGCCTGCAGCAATAACAAATATGATACCTTCACCTAATAAATTCGCTCCAAGTTCTATTGCCATTTTCTCGTTATAAACAGGAACGCTAACTGGTTTTCCAAGGTTTAAAACCCACATTTTTGATTTTTCCTCACACCAATTATATACTGAAACAGGATACCTGAAATTTCTTTAAAATCTTCTTACGTAACCTTACATTTGGCAGGAGGTAAACAGACATATTTTCTAAATGTTGGCGATGTTTTGGCTTGTTCTTTAACAGCATTTGCAATTGGTTTACTTATTTGTTTCAATAACAAAGCACCTAATTTAGCTGCAGGAAAAGCACCCACAACCATGTCTCCAATTTACAAATAAAATTAAAAATGCAAATACTCCATCTTCTATACTATTTTTGTAAATAGAAAATGTATTCGGAAAATATTATTTCTCCCTTAATTGTTATACGTTATTAGTATCAAGTACTATATGAAAATATGATCAGTGTTGCCAGGCATGCCAGGAAACCATATTTGACAGTACAAGAATTGAGTCTAGTCTATGTCTAGAAAATTTATAATTTGAAAATATATCTTTCAATCACGTATTGGTAACTACTTATTTTCCGCAGTAATAATAAATGAGAGAGAATCAACTATACAAGTATACATTTACAATCATGCTGGTAAACAGACAGGTCATTTTAGGTTTTTGTTAGGAAATATATAATCAGTGTTGTTTCCAGGGTCGTTTTTCTTGGTGCGTTATTTGTCAGATGAAAAGTGCACTTTAGATGTCAATGGTGCACCACAGAACACAAACCATAGAACAATGAATAGTATGAAAAAATTTCAGATCATAGACAAATAATTAGGTTATTTATCTATGATTCAGACGGTGAAGGCGATATATATTTATATTAGAATATATATTTATTTATATTAGACTAATTTAATATATATACCTACACAACGAACAAATATATATTTCAACGAACATGGAACAGAAATAAAAAGTAAAAAAAAATAAAATGCAACAAAACTTATACCTACCTACTCGGAATAAAATAAATGAACAAAATAATAAACAATAATACTATTATATATATATTAGACTAATTTAATATATATACCTACACAACGAACAAATATATATTTCAACGAACATGGAACAGAAATAACAAGTAAAAAAAAATAAAATGCAACAAAACTTATACCTACTCGGAATAAAATAAATGAACAAAATAATAAACAATAATACTGATTTTGCATTATCACATTAATCAGACATTTCGGAATTGGTACTTTCTAAAAAACCTAGATTATAACTTAAAAGTATTTTATCAGGTCTCCATTCCAATTACCCTTCAGGCAGCATTTTCATTCTATCTTTCACCCGTAAGATGGAAGAACAAGTTTTTATTAAGAGTCGATTTCGGAGGGCTGTTTTGTTATTATTTAATTCGATAATCATTACATTTGGAAACATATGAACCCCAAAGAATTTTTCGTGTTTGCTACATTACATTAGAAATCCGTAAGGTCCATATTCGAAGTACATTGTGGTATGCTAATTTCTGACAAAATCTGCCACTCAATATTAGCAGCCTCAATGTCAATTTCTATATTTGGAAAAAAATTTATGAATTCACTGATTGAATTTATTTCACCCTTCAATGCTATTTCTGGTGTAAAATTTGGAGCAAATTTAAGGTGGGGATCATTAAAATTAAATCGAGATCTTAATTGGCCACATAACTCAATATAAAAATAAGAGCTCTCGATCTAAAGTTTTTAAAAAGTTCTGGCTCATCTGGCCTCAATTTCATCAGTACATCTGCTTTGGTACCAACATACAACCGTAGATATACTAACCATTTCTATGCAGATGCAGATAACAGAATAAAATAAATTACAATGATGACTGATGACATTGTCGGTTTGACACTAATTCACAGATTTTAAATATTTTCTTCTACTTCATTCCACTGATTTTATATTTCTTCATCTTTGAGTACAATCTATTATATTATTGGTATAAAGTTTCAAGGCAAATGAAAAGGTGCACTTTTTGAAGAAAATAAGTAAAGTGGTGCTGCAGTGCACTCTTAGTTCAAAAAGGACGTCAAAGTGTACAATTGTGCAGCCATGAACAACACTGTATATAATGTCTAGTTGACCGAAGGTTAACATTCAACCGGCGCGGCGGTTAATTCTTGAACCACGGTTTACTCAACCGCTGGTTGTAGTATCGATTGAAATTTCAACCTGCCGAATATAACCTCACATTTACGCTGTGTCAAAGTATTAGTTAATACCTTTGAATATAATATGATTTATATGCAAAGGTTTATGAAGTGAATAAAACACGTATTTTACTAGTTATAACGTAATGTACATTGGAGTGTAATTAAATTTGAAGAAATGGTTTCGAAGAGCAAATCCACACTTCTTTGGAAAGATAGTTTTGTTAGGGAGTTTTTGAGACCCTAAATTTACACGTAAATTACGTTTTCGGTTATTCTGAGCATGCGCAGGAGCCTTGAAATTACCGAGACGGTTATTAACCGATAACGTACTACGTTATCAACGGTCCTTAACGTTCGCTTAATAAACGTCCGTTATATTCGCGGTGTTGTCAAGTTTAAACGCGCTTGAGTTAAATTGTTGCAAACTAAATAAAAATGAACTATTTAAACTATGATAAGTGACTAATATCCTATGTACTATCGTGCTAATTTGATTCAAACCTCTTCCTTTGTATTAAAAACTCGCACAAAATGTTATTTACATACGATGTGGCAACCATAAATCGAGTCTGCGTAATCTGCGATCTGATGTTTTGAGATTGACAGTTCTTGTTCCTCTTCAAAGATGTAAGATTATACCTCTTATTAAATTATGATCCACTCCCCCGCGCCTGATCGCTATATAGTCTATTACATCTTCCATGATAATTTACCCAAAGAACGCTAATAGTTGAATGAAAATCGGAAAAATCGCCCGACAAAAAATAATTCAAAAACACCAGAGAGGTTATACTTATTTGAAATTCGCAATAAATTTGAATTCAAAATCTCTTTTTGGATCTTCAACCCGTTAATAACGTTTTCCGTTCTGCGCAAACTCAACATAGCGGTACGTTGACTTTAAATAGAAACTCAAAAACTGCCTAGTGTAGTAGTAGTAAAGACTAGAGATGAAACGGATATCCGGTAACTATCCGGTATTTGGCCCATCCGGCCTTGTTTTCACTATCCGGCCGGTTACCGAATAGTATCAGTATCCGGCCTGATTTTACATAGATTTATAGGCAAATCATACCACAATAAGTTATGGACACCGTTTATTTTTATAATCGCACGTCAAAAATGTTTGTTTTATTAATTAGTTCAGTACTCAAAATTGAAGAATTTGCAAATTGAGGCGAATGAATGCCAAATTTTCCGCATTTGTTGTTACCGTAAAGTAATAGCCGAAAACGCTCGACGTGCCCAACTATTTCCGATATCATTCACCGCGCCTATATTCAAATGAAACTGATTGCGTCATGTAACGCGACAAAGAGCCGAATATCCGTCGCTCCGGCCTCGTAGCTTGCCGAATATCCGGTATCCAGTATCCGGCCAAACCACTATCCGTTTCTTCTCTAGTAAAGACTGTATGGATTCTGAGGTAAATCCCTAGTAATCCAGTCAATGACCATTTTCCCGTGTATTTATCCCAGACAGCACCGATTTTCATAAAAATTGGATTTAGGTTCTACTTATTATCTATTTCAAAGTCTACCCTGATGCGGGGGCTGCTTTTTCCCTTCTTGGGGGTGAAATTTTTGTTGTTGAATGTAAGTGCGGAAATCGATACATTATCTAATTCTAAGCAACTTTTGTTCTATGATGTTTTTTCTGAAAGTCAATATTTTTCCCTATATTCGCGGGAGAAATTGTCGGTTTTTAGACAAAAAAACCACGTTTTCAGATTCTTTTTCGCGAATAACTGGAAAAATATGCATTCAATCGAAAAAACGTAGAGAGAAAATTTATAGCTTATAAAAAAAAGGAAATCGTGTATTTATGATGTATGCAGACCGAATACAAACGGAATGATCAGGGCCGGCCTAAGGCGAAAATTGCAAGTGTGCTAGACTCAAATTTTATGCCCCTGCCGGGGGGTCTGGGGGTATGGAATTTTTTGAAATTTAAGGTCCAAAAACACAGTTTTTGTGCACTTTTGCGCCTCGTAGAACATTAAATTTATGTATGACAATTCGATTCATTATTGATTGACTTGATATGTTCAGTAATCTTTCTTGTACTACAACCAGTATTGTGTCAAATAAACTAATGAAAGCTTAACTCTTCATTGTTCTTGTGAACATAAGAGAGTTGTTCTTTACAGTTTACTGGGAATAATTATTTTCCCCGCAGTAAGTTTGTGGATTTTTCCATATTGAATTATACCAACTGATAATGTGCAATTTTCAGCTAACCGAAAACTTAGAGTTTTTGTCCAATGCTATTCCAACGAAAAATCTTCTATTTTTATCGGAATCTGAACCTGGGCCATCATCCAGAGATTCTAGATAATTGTATTTTCTTTCATGTAACAACCAGAGATACTATTAAAATAATAATAATCAATAGTGTTTATTTGCACAACCAAAATAACAGTTTATCATAATATCAAGAATATGAAATAAAACTTGACTCTATAGCTAGGTAAAAACTAAAATATTCAATCATATAACCAGGAAAAACAGAGATTCTATAAAAAAACAGACTATCGGAAGTCCACCGTACTTTTAGGAGAGCTGTTATACGTCAGGAAAATTCAAAAAATATAAGAGCTCATTACGTTCAAATCATTCAAGCTGAGTATTCATGTTAATTCTTCTTTTATTTCATGTTGTTTCTTTCAATTTTACTGGTAAGTACTTAGTTTTGTCCATTACACTCAAATTTCAACTTGATGTAGGTAGGTTATCTACTGTTTAACAGAGATAATATTGTCTTCAATCGAAACACAATGAACCACTGGAAAATACGAAGTCCAAAAAAACACGAATTAAGAAGCTAAACGTTCGAAAACTCAAAATGAAATGAACGAAAATACCATTACAAACAATGTAAACAATCCGTTAATGGCCCATGCCCTAGTACCAATATTAGCCGTTCCGGCGCTACGATCTTAATTTCAGACGCCAATTGGCTAGAAAAGCAAAGCTGGGGGAGGGGGCAGGAAGAGTCACAACACTTTCCGCGTCTCGCCACGAGACGACTGTTCTACTGACCTTGGACCTTGGTCAAGGGCATCAGACTTACTGTATTTCAGAACTCATTGGGTTAGCCGGGTAGATCTTCGGTTTTACATTGAACTTTAACTGTAATAGTTTCAAGACAAAATTCCTTCTATAGTCAGCGGCAAATCATTGGAAGCTTGGGATTTTTAGATGTGTGAATTAATTTTTCAATCCACAAACTGACAACGACGCTGGGCTAGGGGTGTAGAGGGGAGTGTACCGCTGTTTAGTGTCCAAGCTTCCAATGATATGCCGGCGAGTATAGTTTAAATATTTCTGCCCAAATCAGTTTCTAAAAATTTTCCAAATTTATTATTTTTTTTATACAATAATTGGTCAGTTTAATGCCCCTCCAAAAGGCTTAGGTGTGCGGCTGCATACTTCGCACACCCCTTAGGCCGGCCCTGGGAATGATTGTTTTTTGAATGTTCACTGGTATTTTGGTATTTTCAATCGCCAAAATGGAAAGTTTCTACGTACAATAACCTAAAACCAATGCATTTTCAGGGAAAGCTTATGAAACTTTATTAAAACTCTCTAGAAACCTTTTATTTTTATTCCTTATAAAAAATCCTAGCATCAAAAATGAGCAAGTTATGAAGAGAATATTGTCGATTCCTATTTTTTCGTTGGAAAAAAATAGTGAAAAATCTCACCCTCTCTTCCACCCCATTTGAAAAAAATCGTTGCCAGTTAACAATTCACTTCATTTTTGCTTTTGTAATAAGTATCTGAGTGTTTGACCAGCTTAAAGTACTTCTTTTTGAAAAAATTGAGTTTGAAGAGAGAAACTCATTTTCGTAATTCAGCGAAAAATCGTCTTTTCTTCAAAATAACTCAAAAACTATCAATGATACGCAAAATTTCGTAGAGTTCTCTTATTTAAAAATTTTGGCGTTTCACTTTTTTTTATAGGATAAAAATTGAGTAATATATGGCCATTTAAAGCTTGCGTGTGTTCTCGCAAAGTACCTTTATTGAGCCCTTTTAGCAATAACTTTTTCAAAAATAAGATCTGAAAAATTTATTTAGATGAGCTTATAGCTCTTAAGAAAACCTAGAAAATGCTTCTTAGAGGAACTTGATTGCTTGAAAACTAAGCCAGTTATGGGGAAAAAACCAAAAGCACATTTTTGTAGAAATAAGAATGTATATTAGTATATTGAAGAATACACATAGTGGTAAATACCAATCAACTTTCAACAAGCAATAATTCCGTTCGTATTGAGTCAGAATACATCATAAATACACAATTCTCTTTGTTTTTTTATAAGCTATTATTTTGCTCTCTACAGGTTTTTCGATTAAATGCATATTTTTCCAGTTAATCGCGAAAAATAATCTGAAAACGTGGTTTTTTTGACAGAAAACCGACAATTTCAGTCGCGAATAATTCAAAAAGTATTGACTTTCAGAAAAAACTTCATAGAACAAAAGTTGCTAAGAATTAGTCAATTCATTCATTTCCGTACTTATTTTTAATGACAATTTTTTTAATCCCAAGAAGGGGTGGCATCCAACCCCAGAGACAAAGAAACCCCCGACACAGAGTAGACATTGAAATAGATGGTAAGTAGAACCTAAATCCAAATTTTCATACAAATCGGTGCTGTATGGGATAAATATACAGTTTATACTTTTTTTGCCGTCATTTACTGGACTATAGAGCTCCAGAAATTATAGATGTCGAGTAATAACTTTTAAAAGTGGAATCATGATCAATTCAGATCCAGGTTTCGGTTGAGTAAAGATACCGAGGCAATATTAGTGCATTGTTCAAAAGACGGAATGGTGTTTGAAGTAATTACAATGATTTATTCTGAAGTGAACATATTGTATTTTCCACAAATCATGAAATATCAGCAATATTACAAATTTGTCTATTTTTACTATTTTGTGCACCTGAATGTCTGATACAAACAATTGGTGACAATCTACAAGTCAAATTATTGTTGAACTTATTGAATGTTTAGCGTTGTTGGCACAGGAATATATAAAAAAAAAACAGACAAGAAGTACATCGGAATTTAATTGACATTGTCAAATTTCCCTGGGTGACGCGCTATCGAGTGTACTCACGGGTTCAGTTAAAATTGTAATATTATAATATGAAAAAGAATGTGGAATAAAGTTCCAACTTTTTCATTTTCCAAATTATTCTTCAATAATAACATTTTTGACTGATATGTCTTTCCCACAAACACAACTCTCATTTTGAATTTTCCTTGTAAAATTGTCAAAATTGCAATAAATTTTTGATTTATACATTTCATACTTTACTACAAATGACACAAAAGTTTTGACATATATGATTGAATTGATTATGTAACTCATGTGTGAATAAGCCAATAGAATCCGTAAATTTTGCATAGTTACTGCGTATTGATAAGTGAATATACCCTTGACGAAGTGATATCGTTTTGGTGTTTCGCCTCGTGTCAAAATGTAAATGTTTTCATGCTGACGATTTTTTAACGTTTATCAAAAAAAATTAATAATCAAGTTTAGTGAAGTTCCGTCTAATTTTTCAGAATGCAACGCTTTGGTTATAGTTTTGGCAGTGTTGTTTGTTCGTTATATAATCGTAATGAATACCAACTTCAGCAAACGTGTGAGCTCATGTATGAATAAGCCAATAGAATCCGTGAATTTTGCATAACTAAAATAACATTAAAAAAGTTACCGAAAATTTAAAATGTACATCTTTTGATTGGTGGAGGTATAAAGGTAGGATTCACCAAGAATGCATAACTACCGATTTACTAACCGCGAATGAAATTAATATTTTTAATATCAAAATGAACTCAACCGCCCTTTGAATTTCAACTGCCAGTTCTACAGTTCTACAACCTCCGGTTGAGAAATTCTTTATAAGACCTCTGTGTTTTCTAAAAGTTTCGCAGATCGATAGTCGGTTCTCTGTTTTCCCGAAATAGAAGTTTCTGCAACCATTTTTCGATGAAAAAAAAACTCTATCGCAGCTAGCTGCATCAAAAAAGCAGGTTCTCAAAACGTATCCAGTTTGAAAAATCTATTCATTCGATTATGATTTTTGTTTCAAATCCAAATAACCAAAATTGCATCCTCTATCGTGTAAACAATATTTATTTCTCCTCTGGGGGGTCAAACCCCCAATCAATCGCATCCAATCGAAATGAATACCTTCCAAGATATCATACGAAACTACCTACATACACAGTTTCAACCCCATGGTCCAAAAATTGCGCCTTCGATCGTGTAAATAAAATTTATTTCCTCTCCTGGAGGTCAAACACTGAAGGAATTCGTACCAAAACCAACCCCATCCAATATATCATACCAAACTACCTACTCATAGACTTTCAATCCTATTGCTTCAAAATTACGCCCTTTATCAAGTAAACATGATTTATTTCTTCCCCCAGGGGGTCAACCCCCAACCAATTTGAACCAAAACCAATCCTATCCAAGATATCTTTAGAAAATATTCATTTACAAACTTTCAACCCTATTACTCCAAAATTTCGACCTTTATCGTGTAAATAAAATATTTGTTTACACGAAAATAAAATAAAAATTAAATAAAAGATTTATTTCTTCCCCCGGGGGGTCAACCCCCCAACCAATTCGAATCAAAATCAATATAATTCAAGATATCATACAAAATTACCTAGGTACAAACTCTCAACCCTATTGCTACAAAATTGCGCCGTTTATTGTGTAAATAAGTTTCATTCCCCTCAGGGGGGTCAACCCCTCAACCAATTCGAACCAAAACCAATCTCATCCAAGATATCATACAAAATTACTTAGATACAAACTCTCAACCCTATTGCTACAAAATTGCGCCGTTTATCTTGTAAACAAGATTTATTTCCCCTCCAGGGAGGTCAACCCCTCAACCAATTCGAACCAAAACTAATCCCATCCAAAATATCATACGAAACTACCGATTCACAAACTTTCAACCCTATTTCTTCAAAATTGCGACCTCTATCTTGTAAACAAGGCTAAAATACATACATACATATGAACAAATATGTATATATATATATATATATATATATATATATATATATATATATATATATATATATATATATATATATATATATATATATATATATATATATATATATATATCAGTGGCGGCTCGTGAGGTGTTGGTTTAGGGCGGCCGCACATTTACTACATTCGGTTCCGATTGTCTGAAACGATTGTTGGATCAGGGCATCTGACGCTCAAATACCTATACTTTTATACTATCATATCGCACACCTACGATCCGATATCGGATCGGAAGTCCGACTCGGATGCACGACCAGTGCGTCCTACCAATCGGACCGATAAAAAGTCTGATCCGATTACCGGAAGGCAAGCCGTGCATTGTTTTTGCATAGTCTGCCGCAAACATACGATTATTTCTGTCAGTTTTTGACAGGGAGTATAGAAAAAGGAATTGTCAAATCATGTCGATACTGAAAATTTGATTACCACGGTCGAAAAATATTACTGCTTGTGACATTCGAATAAAATCGGACGTATTTTGTCGGTAGTTTGCGCTAGTGGTACGATTTGAAATCGTTTCATACAATCGCATCCGATTGTAGTAAATGTGCGGCCGGCCTTAAGGAGGCTACAAGAGGTGTATATATATATATATATATATATATATATATATATATATATATATATATATATATATATATATATATATATATATTATAATTTAAAGAAAATCAAAGTAAAACAAGCACCCTAAAATATTAAATAGGTACCTATTCGAGGAATTAATCAACCATAACCATTTAACTGGTTTCATAGGGGCGCGGCTTATTACAATAATTGTAACTCAAACTATAAAATTACAGTTCGGAGGTGTAAAAGTGTGAGTTCAAACTGAAGAATTATATATATATATATATATATATATATATATATATATATATATATATATATATATATATATATATATATATATATATATATATATATATATATATATATATATATATCAGTGGCGGCTCGTGAGGTGTTGGTTTAAGGAGGCTACAAGAGGTGTTAGAAAATACACCATAGGCGAAAATTTTTAGGATTTCAAGGTCAACTGCCTTATAATTTAAAGAAAATCAAAGTAAAACAAGCACCCTAAATCATTAAATAGGTACCTATTCGAGGAATTAATCAATTGTTGCCCAGCAAGAACCAACGGGGGAGACTTTTTTCTTGCCAGAAATAAAATAGGCCCCTCCCAAAAATAGATTAAAATAAAATTCTTGTCATAAAAGTCAAACAAAACTTAATAAAATAACAACAAAATAAAATAATAAAATATACATTTAGACCTAAACAAAAAAATTTAAATAAATTCTTTGGTATAGACATCTATTTTTTTATAGATATAGTAAAAACATTGTCATTTTGATAATAAAATTCATCTATTTCATGAATTTTATACTTTTATGAACTCGGAGGTTAGGTTAGTAAGGTTAGAAAAAGTCAGGTCAGCTCAAGTTTTTGAAAAAAAAAGATGATCCAGCGACAAAATCTGACTTCATATTCAGGCCAAAATAAGCTATAATCCGAAATTTCAAGAAAATCGGGGCAGTATGTTGTACCTATTATCGATAATTACCATAATTCCTGCATAGACGCCAGTGCCAAACAGATACATTTTCCCTAGTAAAAAGTAAACACTGCCAACAAAATAATTTATTTTTTACCTGTGATCCGGTAAGCCAAGGATGTCTCTCATAATTTCTGATATTAAAACCGCGATTCTGCTACGTTGCACCAAATTGTTTAATTCCGGGGTAGGTCGCAATGTTTTTATTAAAACTTTATCGTTTTAACTTAGTGCACTTAAGTGTTTTCGTCCACGACTAGTGACAACGACAACGTCCAACGGTTCATGTCATGTTTCAGTATGCGTGATATTGAATGCTCAAGTGTGAAGTTCTTGGGATTGTACCTGGATTCACGGCTCACGTGGGCTTCTCACGTGGACCATCTGTCTAGTATTCTTGCTAGAAATATATATGTTTTGCGTTGCCTCTCCCAATCTGTATCTGGGCACTTCTCAGGGTGGCTTATTTCGCGCTATGCGAGTCTCACATGAGGTATGGCGTTGTGGTATGGGGAGGTTGTGGCGGGAGTGACAGGATTTTTGGACTTCAGCGGAGGGCTGTCAGGATATGTGCTGGGTTAAAATATCGAGAATCATGTGCTGATGCTTTTGCCAATCTGGGTTTTTAACATTTTATGGTTTGTTTATATTTGAATCACTTAAGTATGCTCATAAACATGTTGCAGAGTCAAAATTGAGTGGTGATTTTCACCCGTATGAAACCAGAGGCAGATTTGATATCAGACTGCCCGTTTACAGGTTATGTAGGTCACAGAGAGGTTCTGGATACCTGTCTTTTAAACTTTATAATAAGCTACCACTAGTGGTGAGAAATTACTCAACTAACAAATTCAACAATGTGATGAAAAAGTTCCTTATTAAATGTGTAGTCTATAGTGTGGTGCATGTAGATCAGTAGGTCAGTGTCGAGATGAGTAAACGAAGAAAGTCACGATTGGTTATTCTATAGTAACTGAGAATGTTTAGTACACCTAATATTATCGTAAACATCACGTACGGCAAGGTCGCACATCAGCATTATGTTGTATACATAATACTATATCAATATATATAAGAACCAGAGGAAATCTCAAGTAGTAAGTACGACTGAGATATAGACTCGTCACGCTGCCCGGGAGGTTAGCGCTAAGCCTATATTCTATAATACTATACCAATAAATACTAAAAGTATAGTATGAACCTGTGTTTCATTTAACACCCAGGACCAGGCATTACATGGCGATCCTGCCAGTTATAGCATTGTGAAAAAAAAAAGTGAAAGTTAGTGAACAAATATGGGAAGAAGAAGAAATGATCATCGCCCATAGAAAAGCTGGTTGCTTCGCAGTAGTTCCGGAGATGACGACCCAGGCCATCACGAGGACCGTAGGAATGGGTATGCTGGCTGTGAACGCAGGCAGAATGGAAGTCACTAACCGCGATGTTGCAGAAGGTTAAGGTAGGATCTACCCTTGTGTAAATGGCAGAGACATACGAGTTATGGACGTATAAATATGTGTAAATATGGAGTGAAATTGACATTGTTTTCAAAAATGAAGAAAAAAAAAGGAGACAATATTATTTTTAAGAAGAGACATTAATTTTTTTTTATTATTAGTTATAACGTTAATGAATTTTTTTCTATACATTAAGTTTGAGTTAAATTATGACACTGACCATTAGTTATGACCTGACCTAAGTATTCTATTATTATTTTATCATTATTAATTTTATTATTAGATTTAATTTTATTATGGGATTCCGTCTTTCATGCAATAATCGTAATCTAAGTTTAAGAGCAAGTTTTTTGTGTATTTGAAATCATTGTGTTTGTTTTTGTAAAAATGAAGAAAAAAGAGGCATTATTTTTTTAAGAAGAGACATTAATTTTTTATTATTAGTTATTACATTAATGAATTTTTCTACATTAAGTTATGACACTGACCTGACCTAAGTATTTCATTATTGTTTTTTTATCATTATTAATTCTAGTATTATTTTATCATTATTAATTTTATTATTAGATTTAATGTTATTATGGGATTCCGTCTTTCATGCAATAATCGTAAGTTAAGTTTAAGAGGGAATTTTTTTTAATTTGAAATCATTGTGGATAAATATCATTATTTTTTTTTTGGAAGTATTCCTATTTAAGATTATGGAAATTTTATATATAGTGTGCAATTAGAGAAATGAGTAATCACGCGTTCTATTGCATTAGAATGAATATGGATTGTATGACATTGACGTTATTATTATGATAACATTGCTATTATGATAACACCCATGTTATTTGATGACATTGACCAACTCACTAAGGAATTACCATTGTTTATATAAATAAAGAATTGATTTATTGAATGGATTGGGAGTCTTGCGGTCAAATAAGATTTATGAATATATATATATGTCAAATATTTCGAAGCTAGAAATTTTTTTTTATTATGAATATTTTGTAATTATGTATTATTTTTAGTTAAATCTTACTGAGACATTGACCTACTTCGGAAAGTTTTAATTTTTTTGATTAATTTAAATCTTGTAATCAATTTTATCGTAAATGAAATTGATGATACTAGGCATCGCTAGTGTTAATTATAAAAGTCAGAGGAATTGTTAAGAAATTGTAAACTGTTGCTCACCTGATGATACGCAAATAAGAAAACTAACTTATTATACTCGATGAAGCTTGAATATTTGAAGCTGTCAGAAGGGACAAAAATATGAAAATTTAAATATTGTTTTTAATAAAGTTTAAACTTTGAGCCCATTATCAAATATAGGTACTGCTAAGGCTGATTATAGTTTCCAAATTAGTGTGGTATAGATAATGTACAATTATTTAATGGTTAAAAGGAGAGAGCAATTTTATTAAGGAGAATGCGTATATGACGCTCAGGGGATGAATTATGCCCCCTGCTAATGAATTATGATGAATACATAATAATGAATTGCTACGACATGGAATCGTTGGCAAAAAGAGATGACACATATAATATTTTTTATGCTATATATAGATAGCGACCACTTCTTAGTTAAGATGGATATGGTAATGAGGAATGAAGAAAAATGTGGAGGAATAGTGTTGCGACGATCTACAGCTATCCATTAGCTATGTTATTTAGAATTTTGGAAGCTGCCAAGAATAAATCATACACGGTATGTACTAATGTTGCAACACTCTACAGTATCTAAATATTCGATCGGCATTGGCGCGAGACGAAATGTTGAGAATTTTAGAAGCCATCTGTAGAGAATAATGGAATTAAAAGCTCTCAATTATTAGGAAGGCAAGGGAATATAATCAGTTTTAGGGAACTTAGTTATTATTATTGTGGATATATATATTTATATATTGAGTTATTGTTAGTATTGTGGTTACATATAGATGTTATATTAATTGATAAATGAGATAAATGAAAGAGTCCACAAATTAAAGTAAAAGGTAATTTATATAGAGTACTATGGCTGAAATGAAATAATTATTAATATATCAAAAATATGGCGTATCATCACGAGAGTATAGGGACGTTAGAGAGCGCTTATAGAGATTGTACGTAAAATGAATTGCTTTAAAAATTGTTATTGTAATTATAACTACTTCCAGCACACCTCCAGGAATGGATATGGTAATTTATATAGAGTACTATGGCTGAAATGAAATAATTATTAATATATCAAAAATATGGCGTATCATCACGAGAGTATAGGGACGTTAGAGAGCGCTTATAGAGATTGTACGTAAAATGAATTGCTTTAAAAATTGTTATTGTAATTATAACTACTTCCAGCACACCTCCAGGAATGGATATGGTAATTAAACCATTCATAGGAAATTGAAAGGAAAATTTTAAATTATCATACATTTAAACGAGACAGAATTTTCTCGAGTAAACCTCAATAAAATTCTTTCAATTAGCCCCAGAGGTGTGGTGCATGTAGATCAGTAGGTCAGTGTCGAGATGAGTAAACGAAGAAAGTCACGATTGGTTACTCTATAGTAACTGAGAATGTTTAGTACACCTAATATTATCGTAAACATCACGTACGGCAAGGTCGCACATCAGCATTATGTTGTATACATAATACTATATGAATATATATAAGAACCAGAGTAAATCTCAAGTAGTAAGTACGACTGAGATATAGACTCGTCACGCTGCCCGGGAGGTTAGCGCTAAGCCTATATTCTATAATACTATACCAATAAATACTAAAAGTATAGTATGAACCTGTGTTTCATTTAACACCCAGGACCAGGCATTACAATAGTGTAGATGACTATTTTAAACTAGATATGTCAAATCTGTGATTTTGTACCTTTTATTGTTTTGTTTTATCTGTGAATTTTTAAAGACCTGACCTGTGTAAATACAATATGTATATCTGGCACCAATAAATTTACTTACTTACTTACGAATTCACTCGATTTTACCCGAAAGCCTATAGTTGTGATTGGTGGACATTGTGTGAGACTTAGGTTCCATCGGTGTTGCCATTTACATGTGTTTTCCTTGTCTATTGCAATGAAGTATTCATTCGCACCGTTGTTTGCTTTTCTGTGGCAGGCATAATGAACGTTGAAATTATACCTTTTTAAGCCTCTGCAGCGTTGCCACAAATCTTGAAATGGATGAAATGCAGTAAATGTAAATACCTTCTATCGTAATTAATAAATTATATTATATAATGTAGGTTGAAAGGAAGGTAGGTGCAAAGAATAATATGATTTTGATTAATATGAATATGCTGAATGCTGACTATTCAATATAATATATTAGTGATACACCACGGAATATTATTGAGGAGGAGGCTTAGCCTCCTTAGCCGCCCCTATGTATATATATATATATATATATATATATATATATATATATATATATATATATATATATATATATATATATATATATATATATATATACGAAATTGAGTTTTTGGTGCCAAGCATCATAAAAAGTCATGAAACGACCTATCTTGGTCCTAGGCCCAACTTTGCTAAACGCACCCATTTAATAAGCAGGTTTTCAAAGTGAAAACCTGCTAAAAACTTGCGAGCAGTAGAGCTCCATCACTAAAGTCGTATTTTTCGCGCGAAACGCATCGAATTATATTTTGAAAAATCACGTTTAAACAGCAAACCGAATTAAAAAGGAGAAAATAATTATATAAGAAAAAAATTTGCGAAGTGCATCTAGGTTGAGGAAAGAATTGAAACCAACGAACGAACGTTTCTCAAAATCAACTCAATCCACGTATCAAATTTTAAGCCTTCATTGTAGAAAAAAAAGTGCGTGCGTAAGAGAATGTCAGTTAGAAATTTTGTATATGGAATATAATATAAGGTTGATTTTTCTGTTCAAAATTCAATAATGTTTCATTCTGTTTGAAGCTATCGACAGAACAATATATATATATATATATATATATATATATATATATATATATATATATATATATATATATATATATATATATATATATATATATATATATATATATATATATATATATATATATATATTGTTTTGTGTAATGAACTGTAACGCACTGACTTGTTCACTTTAACAATCTATTTATTCAATAAAATTAACAGGAACTGAATAATACTTTTACAACAATCACTTTAAGTCTTTCTGTGACGTTTTGTTTCTTCATAATGATCTCGAATTCTGCCTTCTCCTTGTGTACCCTCGCATCACGGGGTGGTTGTACAGGGTTGCCAATAAATTGCACTAATCATATGCGTTTCGGAGATGGCGGCCACATGGTTGCCGATAGATACAAACATATATATATATATATATATAAATATATATATATATATATATATATATATATATATATATATATATATATATATATATATATATATATATATCTCCCCGAGCTCGATTTTTAATTTTTTTTTAAAGCTTGGAAGAGCAGAGAACATAGTGTTGGACTCCTAATATAGAGAACAGTATAAATGAAATTCAAATTACTTTCAGTGTTTTTCTCTCTGAAGATTATATCGAACAATTTCAGTCCTCTGGACTCCCCTCGTGCTATACTACTATGAACACGATAATGACGTCATTCAATTCGAACCATATATGTATATTTAAATTTTTTAAAAAAATTATTGTTGGTACGCCCCTGTACATTTATAAATTATTTGATACAGAAACAATATTGGCTGACACGACATTTGGATAATTTTTAACTATTCTTGGATTCCTATAATTGCTGGGATCAATCCCTGAGCTCGATTTTTCAAATTTTTGTAAAAATCATACGAAGCGAGCATTCCCTGAAGGTCATTGACTTGCCGCGCCTTGATCGAGTCTCGGCAAGTCTCGACTCTCGAAGTTGTTCTCGTCGACCTTGAGGTTATTGACCCCGACCTTGATCGAGTCTCCGTCAAGGTCATTGACGCCGACCTTTATCGAGTCTCCGTCAAGGTCATTGACTCCGACCTTGATCGAGTATCGACATATCCTGGAGGTCATTGACCCCACGCGTGACCTTGACCTTGGTCAAGCCAGGCAGCGAGCCCAAAGGTCAAATGGGGTCAAGTTAAGCCATAACCGGTATCGTTTAACTACTACTACTTTCAAAGAGAATGTCAGTTACAATTATATATATATATATATAATTCGTTTGACATCTGTAATACTAGTCACCCCAAAATTTAACGAAATAGAGAACTCCTTTACGAGCATAATCAATAAAGGGTAACTGAACCTCTATTATTTTTTCTGTCAGTTATCTAATGTCATTTATCGTTCGATTGTTATCAATTAATTAATTTTTCTGTTCAAAATTCAATAATGTTCCACTCTGTTTGAAGCTATCGACAGAACAACATATATAATGGAGAGAATTGAATTTTTTTGTGGTCAAAGTCAAAGGGCCAAACATAAAATCAGACAACTACAAGTTGGGGATAAAGATTCGTTAATTGCACAGTGGTATAAAGGTAAAACTATATTTTGCTATATTTTGTTTATTGTGTTTATACAAAGCAGCGTCTTTTTCACTGATGTCAAAAATGGATTTTGACCCGTTAAAAAAGCATACTAATCCCAAGATGATTAATTACATTTATACTTTCGGAACAAATAGATGAAAAGGTATTTTTGTTTTAATACTGTATCTGAGAAATTATTCGAAAAATGTGAATGTACTGATTATGGAGAAGTGAATAATTGCATTATGTACAGATATCCGTAATAAATGAAATTCAAATTACTTTTAGTGTTTTTCTCTCTGAAGATGACCCACACGAGTCTCCGAAAGAGCCCCTATTCTCTTATATCAAATAATTTCAGTCCTCTGGGTCCCTCATGCTATACTACTATGAACACGATAATGAAATTACGTCATTCAATTTGAACCATATAGGTAATCCAATATTTGAATTTCAAAAAATTATGGTTGGTACGCCACTGTACATTCGTTCAAATAAATGATTTTTTTAATACAGAAATAATAGAAACAATATTGACTGACACGTACATTCTGCATAAATTATTCATAACAGGAAATTTGAAAGACTGTCGCAATAATTATGCGAGAAACATGACTCTTTCAAATATAACAGTTCGAATATACGAATTCCCCGAATAAAAAATGTATAAATCGAACTCTTATCACTCTGATAAAATCCCCATTCGATGATATCATATTGTTGGTTTCCTTTTGCCTGAAAATCAGAATGAAATGTAATTATTATAATAGCGATCGGATTTCTTCAATTTGAATTTTTTTTAAAGCTTGGTAGAGCCATGAACATACTGTTGGACTCCTAATATAGAGGTTCGATCACTGCGCTCGGTTTTTCAATTTGAATTTTTTTTATGCTTGGTAGACCAATGAACTCCTAATATAGAGGTTCAATGCCCGCGCTCGATTTCTTCAATCTGATTTTTTTTTGAAAGCTTGGTAGAGCCATGAACATTGATTTCCTAATATAGATGTTAAATGCCCGCGCTCGATTTGTCAATTTGAATTTTTTTTAAAGCTTGGTAGAGCAGTGAACATTGGACTCCTAATATAGGGGTTCAATGCCCGCGCTCGATTTTTCACATTTTTTTTAATGCTTAGAGGAGCCGTGAACATTGGTTTCTTAATATAGAGGTTCAATCCCTGAGGTCGATTTCTTCCTTCAATTTTTTATTTTTTGCCTTGATCGAGTCTCGACCTGCGGACAAGTCTCGACTTGAAGTTGCTACACCGCCGAAACGAGCATTCTGGCACCCAGAAGGTCAATGACTTGTCGCACAAGAGCTCACGGCCATGATCGAGTATCGACCTGTCGCGGAATTGCCACACCTGCACCAGAACGCGGACACGACCTTGAGGTCATTGACCATACGCGCGGACGAAGTGAGCATTCCGTTCTTGATCGAGTCTCGACATGTCGTCCTGGAGGTCATTGACCACATGCGGACAAGCGAACGACCTTGATCGAGTCTCGACATGTCGTTCTGGAAGTAGTAGAGGGGATAGGAGAGAATGGCCTCAAACTACCCATTTCGAGCGATCCCTTGAATTTTCGAATCGCTTGTTACGCTACTGAGTCTGGAAGACGGGGTCGGAATTTGTCTATAAAATTAAATATTAATATGGGTTGTTAAGGAATGTGCATAAGTAAGTAATTAAAGGGGTTATTAAACTAAATTATCCTCGATTTCCCTATCTAATGAGTCGAGGGGGGTGGGGTGAAGAGGGGTCTCTCGTTACGCGTCGGGCAAGGACTTGTCTATAGATTAAATAATGCGTGGTTTCCTAAAAATGTTGATATCTGAGTAATTATGAGAGGATAATGAACTGAATTGACCTTCATTCCTGTGTATCCCATAGTCTGGAATACGTGGAGACGAGTCGGGACTTGTCTGAATTGTTGAAGTCGAAGAGATAATTAAGACAGGTGCAACTATATTTTTTGTTTGAAAAATTAATGTATCCTGTTTCTAACGATGTCTATTTAATGATTCAGGATTCCCACGGTGCAGGTGCACTGATCCTGTGGGATGAATCTGGTTATATAAAGGTTGGCTTGAGTATACTCATCTGTAAATTAATAATATTGGTTGCTAAAAAACGTGGATATGTGGGTAATTATGAAAGGATAATAAACTGAATTGACCTTCATTCCTGTGTATCCCATAGTCTGGAATACGTGGAGACGAGTCAGGACTTGTCTGAATTGTTGAAGAGATAATTAAGGCAGGTGTGTTAATATAT
>JARQZK010005124.1:425000-442500 GCA_030704885.1 Cynegetis impunctata | reverse complement strand
ATTGTTTATTTACTCGTTCTTAGATCTCGGTGATAGCATTAATCGCCTCCGTGGCAAAGTTTGACCAAATCTCCCATACCGGAGAGTTCAGACAATAAACCACAATTGTGTGATTATCTTCCGTATCTAAGGATTTTGTTTGTTGTACTTTTTTCATCTTCAAATTTTCAATCCAATACTTGGCTACGCCGTTCTGATGAGGACCAAAGAGTCCGAAACACGTGTCAACGGCTGCTTCCATATAAGCGTCTATACCGATAATTCTACTCCACTTCTTTAATGTTTTCCCATGACTCATTTCTTTGTTGTTAGATAAATAGTACCCTTTTATTATTATTTTCAAACATTGCGTAGGTGAGGGTTTTTTGGTTTCCCTTACCATCTGGTGATAACAATTTTGAATGTTAATATTGAACTGAATAGCATATACTAAGCAGCCCTGTTTTTTTCAATTTTTTAAATCAATAAATGTCAAAGAAATTTCAATTACGAATATCATAGTGGAACGTCAAATTTTTTATTAAAATCGAGTTTTTCAAGATTCAACCAGCCTGTTATTGCTAATAATTATCAAGAGTTTAAAAATAGATCACAGGCAACAACTATTCGAATAAATAATT
The DNA here is from genome assembly GCA_030704885.1 of Cynegetis impunctata. NCBI lineage: Eukaryota > Metazoa > Arthropoda > Insecta > Coleoptera > Coccinellidae > Cynegetis > Cynegetis impunctata. Next base: position 441,880 of record JARQZK010005124.1, on the reverse strand, counting down.
AAATATTGCAAGCTGAAAATATGGCAATGATCCTAAACTTAAGCTGAGGGTTTTAAACTTTGTTATAACTGTAAGTACCCCTTTTTAAAAGATTTGAAATTCTAAATAAATAAAAAATTTCATTGAAAACGGCTACTTTCATATAAACGAACTATTCCGATAATTTTGCTCTACCTATTTAATATTTTCCAGCAACTAATTTCATTGTTATTGTTTATTTACTCGTTCTTAGATCTCGCGGATAGCATTAATCGCCTCCGTGGCAAAGTTTGACCAAATCTCCCATACCGGAGAGTTCAGACAATAAACCACAATTGTGTGATTATCTTCCGTATCTAAGGATTTTGTTTGTTGTACTTTTTTCATCTTCAAATTTTCAATCCAATACTTGGCTACGCCGTTCTGATGAGGACCAAAGAGTCCGAAACACGTGTCAACGGCTGCTTCCATATAAGCGTCTATACCGATAATTCTACTCCACTTCTTTAATGTTTTCCCATGACTCATTTCTTTGTTGTTAGATAAATAGTACCCTTTTATTATTATTTTCAAACATTGCGTAGGTGAGGGTTTTTTGGTTTCCCTTACCATCTGGTGATAACAATTTTGAATGTTAATATTGAACTGAATAGCATATACTAAGCAGCCCTGTTTTTTTCAATTTTTTAAATCAATAAATGTCAAAGAAATTTCAATTACGAATATCATAGTGGAACGTCAAATTTTTTATTAAAATCGAGTTTTTCAAGATTCAACCAGCCTGTTATTGCTAATAATTATCAAGAGTTTAAAAATAGATCACAGGCAACAACTATTCGAATAAATAAATATATATATATATATATATATATATATATATATATATATATAAATATGAATATATGTATATAGTTATGTAGTCAAAGTACAGCTTATCCATTTTTAATGACGTCAATCGTAACCTTGTGCTGATTCATCGCTGCCTGCCTATATAAGCCCTCACTAACATAGAACCATAAGATTAATTAAGTAACTTTCGTCTTGTGAACTTCACATTGAATAAATTGTTTTTTTTAAAAAGTAATTCTTAGTGTTGAAAACCAAAATTGGCGACGAGGATGGGATTGTTGCATTAAACCCTTCCGAATAAAATAAGTTCAACAAACAAGATAAATCTTCCGAATCTTGTAAGAAGATTAATCAATGCGTTAACTTAGAAAGTAAGAAGAAAAGTTTAAGTGAATTTTAATTCTTGAGCACAATCCGGACTACAACACAAGCTCAGTTTAATCTCATAGTGATTGCGAATTTGGTAGTACCAGTCCCGAGTTCTACTGACCAGACAAGAATTCAAACAGGGTGCAAAGCAAGGGTAGCGCCGACGACTCCACCTTGGAAGAAACAATCAATGTAAGTTGCAAGTGTTAATTATCTTCCTGTTTTTCCTACGGTTTCCAGACCCAAAACCTAGACTCCCTATAGCTTACCGTTATAGCAGGTCATTTTATATTAAGTCAAGGGTTAAAAATATAAAAAATATTTTCCCAACGAAATTTTTCATAAAATTGAAAATTTTTCAATATTGATTCCCTGATAGAATCAATCGAAAATTTGAATTTAAATTCTCAACGACGAACTAAATCAAATAAAATAATTAATATGGCAGAGAACCATAATTTAATGTTAGCTCGTGAATTTGGAGCATTGTTACCGAAATTTTCCGGTATACAAGCCGAGTTAAATTCATTTTTAAGTGCTTGCGAAGAATATATCGCACAATTCTCAGCGACGGAAGCAATCGTAAAGACGTATTGCGTTGCAGTTATTAAAAGTAAATTAATAGATAAAGCGAACGCGGAATATCGTTCCTCTAACGTACCAAATACATGGCGCGCATTTAGACATTTTTTATTGCAGAAATTTGGTGATCAGGCGAATTTAGATGTATTAAAGAATAAATTACAATTTTTACGCAGAAAACCAAATCAAGATATTTTAGATTTCATTGAAGAAATCAAAACTCATAAAATTAGAATTAATTACAGAATAGATGCGGAACCTACATTAGATGCTGCATTAAAATTGTTACACAAACAATTGGTCTCGGACTTAGCCAAAAATGTTTTAATTAGTAATGTTGCAATAGAATTGCAAACCTCCTTACTTACGACACCGAATATCACATTCGACTTAGCTATTACAATGGTCGAAAATTATATTTCCCAAAAATCCCAGTTAGATTTAATGCGAACTTGGAAGCATACGAGTGATAGCCAACAAAAGGTATTTCCTTCTCGACCAATTAATGTACAACCTAAAATAATTACGCAAAGACAATTTCCCACTAACAGACAAGTTTTCGGAAATAATAGGTCAGAAATATCAAAAACAAATGTGTTTAAACCTAATAGTAATTATATACCAAAATATAGACCATCCCCTATGTCTACGACAACGGCTAACCCGATAGCACAACAAAGGCAAGTGCAAAATAATAATCAAATACCCAACAGAGCGCCATATAATAGAAATGCGCAGGGATATAATCATTTCCAAAATACAAGACAGATAACTCCTAATTATATATCGGAGGAAATTACTAATTTTGATATGGAGGATAATGCTGAAAATCAATTCGAAGAAAATACTGATTTCAATCACGAAAATAATTCAGATGTTATTGAAGAAATTGAGGAAGTAGATCATGAAAATTTTCAGATAACTGCCTCAGAAATTCCATCGACTTAAATTCACTGAATAATAAACTTAGAAAAAATCATTTACCATATGTTGAAATTGAATACCCAAAGTGTAAATTATTATTAGACAGTGGATGTACAGTATGTTTGATCGATCCCAAAATTGCATATAATATTATACCTCATTTAATTTATTCTGAAGATACAGATTTAATTACACCACATGGACATGATGTGAGTCACGAAAAAGTTTCATTCCCTCTTGATTCTTTTGGATTAAATAAAGAGTATCCCTTTGTACTGTATAAATTTCATACACAATACGAAGGAATAGTTGGTTTTGAATTTCTACAACAAAATAATTTTAAAATTGACTTACAAAATAATTTATTAATTGGAGAAAAATGTAGAATTCCTATTCATTTCCAAAAAGTAATTCCAAGAAGACATTCTTATTCTGTAGATTTGAAACACTTACCAACAAAAATACAAAATCAACTAATTAAAATTTTCAATAATACAGAAAATGCTTTTCAATTACCAGGACAACCACTTAATTTTACATCAAAAATTAAACATAATATTAGAACGAAAGATGAAATTCCAATTCATGCCAAAATTTATAGATATCCCGAGAAGCATCGCGAAGAAATCCAAAATCAAATAAAGGATTTATTAGATAAAAATATTATTCGACCTAGCATTTCACCCTGGTCATTTCCAGTAGTCATGGTCAAGAAAAAACAAGACCAATCTGGTAAAGAAAAATGGCGTATGGTCATTGATTACAGACAATTAAATGAAAAAACTATCGATGATAAATACCCGATCCCCCAGATAGATGCCATTTTAGATAAGCTAAAAGGAGCTAAATACCTTTCAGCTTTGGACTTAGCATCAGGTTTTCACCAAATTCAGTTAGATGAACAAAGTATAGAAAAATCTGCTTTTACTGTTGACAATGGGCACTATGAGTTCCTCAGGATGCCATTTGGGTTAAAATGCGCCCCAAATACGCTTCAACGTTTAATGAATAACATTTTGCAAAATTTTATAGGAAAAAATTGTTATGTCTACATGGACGATATAATAATATTCTCAAAATCTATAGAATCCCATTCAGCGGATATACATAATATTTTAGAGACACTACAAAAAGAGAATCTGAAAATACAGCTAGATAAATCTAGTTTTTTCAAATCAGAAATAGAATTTCTAGGACATGTTATTACTCCAGAAGGTGTCAAACCTAACCCGAAAAAGATCGAAATAATCGAAAAATTCCCATTACCACAAACTTACAAGGAAATAAAATCTTATTTAGGAATGTTAAGTTATTATCGTAAGTTCATTCCAAATTTTGCTAAAGTCACAAAACCTATGACAAAATATCTTAAGAAAGATGCCAAAATAGATACCACGGATTTAGAGTATAAAGAAGCATTTTTAACTTCGAAAAATTTATTGATAAATCACCCAATATTAATTTATCCTGATTTCTCCAAAACCTTCAATTTAACTACGGATGCGTCAAATTACGCTATTGGAGCAATTTTATCACAAGGTACTGTGCCTAGCTCAGATTTACCTATAGCTTACGCAAGTAAAACATTAACAGATCCCGAAACAAAATATTCAACAATTGAGAAAGAATTACTAGCCATAGTATGGGCAACAAAACATTTCAGACCATATTTATATGGTACAAAATTCATTATTTTTACGGACCATAAACCTTTGGTTTGGTTGAATTCATTGAAAGAGCCTAATTCCCGACTCATGCGATGGAAATTAAAACTCGAAGAATTTAATTACGAGATCAAATTCAAACCTGGCACGAGAAATAACGCAGATTATTTGTTCCGTTTAAAAATAGATAGAGATAAAGCCTCATCTTCGAAGGACAGCAATAAACAAAAGGAAGCACTTAAGATAAGCGCATTGAATGAGTCAAGCGAAATTAATATGTTAGATGATGAAATAGATTCTTTGTTTCCGAATATAGATATGGACGAGATAGATATGGATATAACTGCTGAAGAATTAGATGAAATCATCAAAGACTTTGAGAACGACAACCAAACAATACATAGTAGCTTCGAAAACCCAATTATAGAATTGCCCTATACGTAGCGACCTTTAAATCATTATAGAAATCAAATAATATTTGTAAAAACCTCAAATGTTTATGTCGTACAAAAATCGAAATTATTAAAGAATCGTAATAGACTTATGGTCTCAATAAATGAGGAAAATGATTTTACAAAATTTATTAAAGAATATTTAATACACGGAAAATCATATTGTTTATTTTTTAAGCATGACGAACTAAAAATTCCGTTCATACGAATTCTACAAAATAATTTCAAGGCTAAATCATTCGAATTAAATATCTCAAATGTTTTTCTAGAAGATATAGAACAAGAAAGCGTTCAACTAGAAAAAATAGAACTTTATCACATATCAAAATCTAGACATCGCGGAATTAAAGAAAACACTCAAGCTTTGAAAAGAAAATTTTATTGGCCTCAATTGGACACAGCTGTTCAAAAATATGTAAATGCCTGCGAAATATGTCAGAAAAATAAATACGAACGCACACCTACTAAATTGATATTCAAGAGCACACCAGTGGGCTCAAAACCCTTTTCTCATTTGTACGTAGATACTTTCAAAGTTGATAATACTACTTGTTTAACAATTATTGATTCATTTTCAAAATTTACACAATGTTACCCTTTGCTGCATAAAACAGCTAACGAAGTAATGGATAAATTAATACTTTTCATAAGTAATAATGGAGTACCTGAACGTATTACCTGCGACAACGGTACTGAATTCAAAAATAAAACAATACAAGATTTTTGTGATACTCACAAAATAATATTACATTATATAACTAACTTAAATCCCAACTCAAATTCTCCAGTCGAGAGATTTCATTCTACGTTAATCGAACAGTTGAGATGTCTCTCTACAGAAAAAATTCCATTAACGTCACGAATCAATAGAGCTATTATGACGTATAATAATTCTATACATTCAAATTTAGAATATACTCCAATGCAAATTATTAAAGGCGATCTAAATTATTCTATCCCTTTAGAAAAAACAACGCAAGAAATAGTATCAGACTATGTACAAACATATCGTGAAAACATGGAAGAAATATTTAAAGTAGTAAATAATGCTAAAGACAAAAACGAAGCAAATATTGAGAAGTTAAATAAGAATAGGCAGGATCAAAAAGATTTACAGGAAAATGAAGATGCTTATTTAAAACAACCATTTCAATCTAAATTGAAAGAACCTTATAAGAAAATACCTATAAATATCATTAGTGATATTATAATCAAAAATCCTCAAAATAAGCATGTTTATCATAAAAATAGAATAAAACAAAGAAAACACTAATTAGTTTTCATAATTTTCAGATGACCCCTGTATCCTTCATCCTTTTATTTATATTGGTCAAAGTTCATACATTCTCTGTTCAAGAGATTTCGCATAATTTAATACCTATACATTTAGGCAAAATTTATGTAGCCGATCATGCTAAATATTTACTGTTTCATTATGATATATCGGGAATACCCGAATTAATTAGAATCCAAAAAGAAATAATTAAAGAAAGCATAAACACGACGTATACTGTTCCTGTGTACCAATATCTGGTTATGGCTAATACTTCGGTCAATAGAAATGAGCAAACTTTTAATAATATAATCACACAGAAAATACGTTCGCGAAAAGGACTATTGAATATTGGAGGATCCACTTTTAAATTTTCATTTGGTACTTTAGACGCGGACGATGAATTAATATATCAAAAATATTTTGAAGCAATTAAACAGAATGAGAACATTTTGAAAGCTAATCAGCAGAAAATACTGCGAATAGTATCCGATACTCAAACGAAATATGTGAATACTATTAATTTTTTTATTAAGAAAACTGAACAGTTAAAGGTAGCTAACGATTTAAGTTTAAAACTTAATTTAATAATTCTCCATTCACACGAGATAGCAATAATATTATCAGAAATTGAAAATGCCATCAGTTTTGCACGTTTGCACCTCTTACATGAAAATATTCTACCTCTGTCGAAATTTAATGAAGTAATAAAGAAAGAAAAAATGTTACCATTCTCTCATTTAACAGACTATTATGCTGTATGCGTAACAAAAGTTTTTATTAAGGGTTTCAATATTTTATTTAGCATAACCATACCAATTTTTAAGAATGATAAATATGACCTGTTTAGATTGTATAACATACCTTTCCGAAATACCAGAATTCCTAACCTTAATTCCTATGGGTTAACACGCAACGAAGAGATTGTATGGAATACCGAGGTCATTCAACAAGTCGAAGACTTGTCATTCAACAAGTCGAAGACTTGTTTAAACATCTTTAAACAAAAATATCTGAAGAAAACCCTTGAATGTGTCCTAATGATTCAGAAAACCCTACGAGAACATTGCAATCGCACTTCGGTTGAGCCTCCAGAAGATTTATTCGAAATAGAAAATGGAAATATCATTTCCATTGACAATGAAATGATACACGAAGAATGCGAAAGTGGTTCATTATCGCAATAGAATTGTCTCAGAATACTTCAGAATGTATAATTACTGATGGATTCAAGAGAATACACCACGAGAAGTTTTCAACACATATGCTCTGGTCTATCTTGCGCCACTAGAAGAGAATTGGACCTATGCAACAAATTTGAAGAATATCCAAGAAGAAGACACCCCCAATCTGGACGACTTATACCAATGGGCTCCACATCCTACAACTACAAGCTTTATAACAATTGTATTTGTAATTTTTATTATCATTGTAGTGCTTATAAATTTTTATAGAATTTTCTTGAAGATTCGTCACCTTAAAATTAAGGGTAACGAACTTTCTTTAAATGAGGAGGAGTTATGTAGTCAAAGTACAGCTTATCCATTTTTAATGACGTCAATCGTAACCTTGTGCTGATTCATCGCTGCCTGCCTATATAAGCCCTCACTAACATAGAACCATAAGATTAATTGAGTAACTTTCTTCTTGTAAACTTCACATTGAATAAATTGTTTTTTTTAAAAAGTAATTCTTAGTGTTGAAAACCAAAATTATATATATATATATATATATAAATATGTATATATATATATATATATATATATTTGTATATATATATATATATATATATATATATATATATATATATATATATATATATATATATATATATATATATATATATATATATAAATATGTATATATATATATATATATATATATATATATATATATATATATATATATATATATATATATATATATATATATATATATATATATATATATATATATATATATATATAAAAATATGTATATATATATATATATATATATATATATATATATATATATATATATATATATATATATAAATTATGAAATATATGACTCCTCGGAAAATTAGAAAGGGCCAACTAGTGTATATACACAACAAATTTGTTGATAATGTCTTTATTTCGGATATCAATTTCTATCCTTCCTCAGGAGTCAATATAAATATAAAATGTTAAATACATAAATATCGCTACACACAATTATAACAAAATTATAACGAGGCTTTATGTAAATATAACCATCATACGAAATGTAGTGTTAAGTTAGAAATTAAAAGTTGCAAATACTAATACTGTTTCAGTTGACAGTTTGAAAGTCATTCAATATAATTATGGAGTACGAATTTTGAAGCCGACGAGTGAAGTTCTCTACGTTCGAGCGTGTGAAATTTGAACCGTTATCGTGGAAGTATTGGCACTTTATTTGCAATTTTTAAACTGCCGATTGAATCAGACAATGTAAATTCGGAAAATCTGTGGTTTTGATGAGTGACAGGCAAGTAATGTGCCTCTGAAATTACGTTGCATTACATTCGAATAGCGACTTTTCTGTTTACAATTATTGCATTTCATAATATTATCTTCACCTGGCAGTATAAGATAAGAACATAAAACCAGCATCAGCTGATTTTCCGGAACTCCATTTCCGCAACCAGTTTTACACTATGGTGTGTGACAGGTTGCCTCATTTTGACTGTACTCACTAAATATTAAATTTATCTGTTGCTTTTGACTACAAGAGCAACAACATGAGTTCTCCTATAGCAACTAATACCTCACCTCCAGTAAATAATATGGCCTCTCCCAATACTTATGTCGCAGCAGTCTTTCCCAAAGAAAGAACAAGCAATAGCAAAATCAACAGATAACTTAAAACTACTTGGTTATGCTAAATCCATAGTAGGCATAGTAGGTCCAAAGAATATCACTTTTGCGTCAAGAATATCTAATAACAGGATCTGCATTTATCTGAGCAAGATTTAATTAGTAAACCATTTAATTGAAAATAACCCCACTATTTATATTGGCGATCTAAATCTCCCTATACGAAGACTAGTTACGCCATCAAAGAGGATATTAATCTCTAATGTGTGCCCTTCCATCCCCCATGACCTGATACAAAAAGCTCTCGAAGATTATGGATTGAAATTAATGTCGCAAATTTCCTTTTTGAAGGCTGGAATCCCAGGAGACGAATACAGTCACATTCACTCATTTAGAAGACAGGCCTATATTGCACCTCCATCAGACAATTATGAATTACAAGGGTCCCTAGTAATACCTTTTGAGAATAACACGTATAGAATTTTCCTATCCACCAACAAGATGGAATGCTTCCTTTGCAAACAAACAGGCCATATTGCCAATCTATGCCCAAATAAACAAACACTCCCCGCAACTCAAACTATAAGCAGCTCTCCCGCGATACCAATATCTTTACCACCATGCCGACCAGCTATATCAGAAACAACATCCTCCGAAAAAACGCTTTTAACTCCCCCTCAAAATTTAGCAACCAGTACATCATCCGAAATTCAGACATCTCTCTCCCCTCAAAAAAGAGCTTGTCCTAGAGAGAGAAAGAGAAATTCCGAACTTTGCCTTCTAAACAATGGCGCAATTACTAACTTCAACTTCAGCTCTCAAACGTTTTCATCAATCGATCTCACTTTCTGTGATCCACAAACATTCCCACTGCTCACATGGAGTCCGTTAGACGATCTACACGACAGTAATCATTTTCCTATACTGATAACACCGAAAATCCATCCGATATTATACCGAAGTGGAAAATAGCTCATGCCAACTGGGATGCTTATAGAACAAATGTAGAAAATCAAACCAATCAATTACATTTTCCAGACAACATTGATGAAGCAGTCTATGCTTTCAACTCATGTATTATTCTTGCCGCCGAACATCATGTTGGGAAAACCACAATAAACCAGCCGCGAAGAATAGTTCCCTGGTGGAACGACAACTGTAGGTCAGCGATAAACGAAAGTAAAAGAGCACTAAACCGATATAGAAGATCAAGAAACGACCACGACTTTATTGAATTCAAAAAATGTAGAGCCAGAGCTAAAAGAATAGTGACGCAAAGCAAAAAAGGCAGCTGGAGTAAGTACGTTTCATCTATAACCTTGACAATACCCCCTAAGCAAGTTTGGACCAAAATCAGACAAATGCAAGGCAAAAGGACCTTCTCGAAAATCCCAGCAATCACACATCAAGATCGCATCGTCACAGATAGCCAAGAAATATTTAACATCCTAGCATCGTACTTCGAAGAAAAATCTAACAATAATGCTTGCAACCCAAATATTGGCAGTCCTCCGCTATCTCCTGAACAAACATACGATATTGACGCACTTAATTCCAGTTTCTCATACAAAGAACTTTCTATAGCTCTAACATCATCGAGAATCTCTGCCGCAGGACCTGATATCATCCCCTCCATATTTCTCAAGAATTTGTCTTCCAGTAGTCTCCATAAACTTTTAGAACTATATAACTTGATACGGATGAAAAACTATTTTCCCAGAAAGTGGCAAGAAGCTAATATACTACCCATCAAAAAATCAGGGAATGGCTCAAGCAGTGTTAACTGTTACAGACCTATCGCTCTAACGTGCACCATGTCGAAACTTCTAGAAAAAATTATTAATAACATACTTTTGTGGTACCTTGAAAAACATAGTATTCTATCTCCTGCCTAATCAGGATTCAGACCACATCGCTGCAGCAAAGATAATTTACTATTACTCCAGACACACATCATTAACGCCCTGCTAGCTAGGGCATAAATATCTTTCAAAAGGGAGGTTGGTTAAACATATTAAGGTTCTGATTTGTTCTCAATAATAACAACTTGGTAAAATGCAGGTATTTACTATCATCTTTTTTATTTGTACATATAGAGACTTATCTTGTTTTATGTTTTATTTTCCATCTACGTTTGGGCTTCTTCTTGAGGTGGATTGTATTCTTGATTTCTGCCCTGGTTCAGCTGTGGTTTCCAATGGGAATATACGCCCCTGATAAGGTGAATTTTTATTCCAGATAACGTGGATTCTTTTTAAACTCCAGACCAAGTAACTTCAAACCCAGACCAAGTGGCGTCTATCAGACGCCACAGATACTTAATAAATTTTACAAAACTTCAATAAACTATTCGTTAAATAGATATGAATATAATTTTAATATCTAGCGATGTTATTAGTTGAACAGTTATTTTGCGAGAGAACGGTATTAGATCGTTCACGTGCAAATTCAACTCTCTCTCCCTACTCTCTTGATGCGCAGGTCATTCATAGAGGAAAGTGACGTGCCGGTTGATAGCGTGAAATCACGGTACCTATTTCAGTGCAAAATGCAGTGGCTACAGTTACGTGGAGAATTTACACGTTACACACCCCCTTCGCCAAGGTAAAAAAAAAATTTTTTCCAAAAAAATTATTTTTTTTTCTTTAACTTTGAAGTTACAAAAAAATTTTGAGATTAAAAAAAAATGAAGCGTACAGTCAATTAAAAATGATAGAAAAATTAATTCGATAAAGTTATGAGAAGTTCTTTTTTATTTGCATTATCGTGAAGAAAATCATGTTTGAAAACCTGTAAAAGAAAAATCAAAACGTCAAGATAAGTCATACAACAAATTGATAAGATACTAAGGTAAGTTACTAATAAAAGGTACAAGGTAAAATAATTTAAAACAGCAAAAAATATATGCTTAAAACATAAGATATAAGGAACACTAAAATACTAGACTTGTTAGTCATCGATAAAATTTAAAGATGAATAAAAATAAGAAAAGTTAAAATCAGTAAATCAAAAAAAAATATCAGCAGATCTGTATTCGTTGAGAAGGTACGAGTTCTCATAAACTCAAGATACACTGAGTGCCTACACACTAGATAAAGATAAGATAAGATATGTATGTCGACACACCAGCAAAGATAAACCTCAACGCAATACACGACTGACAGATAATTGAAAGAGAAAACTGAAAGATAATTGAAAGAGAAAAAAAGTGTCTATAATAAGACAAGTCAAAATCGAAAAATACATAGCTTGACTATGAATATTAAAAATATTTAAAACGATAGCAATAAAAAAAACACGAAAAATTATCAACCCCTAATTTCTGACTATGGGTTATCAAGATTAGAAAATTCAACATTGAAAATATAAATCACAATAAAGAAAAAACAGATATTAATAGGTTTTCAACCTGGCATCTCATGAATAAAAATGTAAGTATATATCTAATGAAGAAAAATATTATGTCGACTAACTCAAAAAGAAAATTAAAAAAAAAATTATTTAACAAATTTTAAAATCTAATTTGAAAAATGAATTCATAGTAAAAATTCAATATATTAAACTATTATATAATCGATAAAAACAATTCTCTAAGTATTGACATACAGTTAAATTTAAGGTAAGGTAAATATGTCAGTGTATTTTCGCAAAAGATACACTCAACAACTAAATTAACAAAAAAAAACATATTCACATAAAGTTAATCAAAAGTAGTCAAATAAGTTAACTTCAGTCAGTTAATCAGTTCATTCATGAGTTACTACCAGTTATTAGACAAATTTTTGTTTTAAAAAAAAAACCTCAAAGACACGTAACAAAAGATAGTATCCAAATGATACAACAAAATACCTGTTCAATTTCAGTTAGAGAAAATATTAAACTTCTGATCATGGATTCGATAGATGCTTTGTTCAGATATTATCCTACGTTCATTCCTTCTACAAATGAATCAATAAACAAAAAAGCTAAAGAAAACGATATAGATAATAGGTAATAGAAAAGATAATAGGTAATAGGAAAGATAATAGGGCGCCAGCAAGTGGTTAACTTACAAAGATATGAATATAATTTCAATATCTAGCGATGTTATTAGTTGAACAGTTATTTTGCGAGAGAACGGTATTAGATCTTTCACGTGCAAATTCAACTCTCTCTCCCTACTCTCTTGATGCGCAGGTCATTCATAGAGGAAAGTGACGTGCCGGTTGATAGCGTGAAATCACAGTACCTATTTCAGTGCAAAATGCAGTGGCTACAGTTACGTGGAGAATCTACACGTTACAATATATACATATAATATATATATATATATATATATATATATATATATATATATATATATATATATATATATATATATATATATATATATATATATATATATATATATATATATATATATATATATATATATATATATATTATCAGTGGCGGCTCGTGAGGTTTTGGTTTGAGGAGGCTAAAAAATACACCATAGGCGAAAATTTTTAGGATTTCAAGGTCAACCGCCTTATAATTTAAAAAAAATCAAAGTAAAACAAGCACCCTAAGCTATTAATTTGTTTTCACTTTCGAGTGTCTACCTTGAGACCTACAACTTCTATTTACAATATTCACAAAAACCCTTCTCAGCCAATTAATCAATTCATCTATTCCCAAATTTTTTTTCTTTCACAAAATAAGTACCTACCTACCTACTTAACGAATTTGTTAACAGGTGGTGAGAGCAAATAAAAAGTTATTATATATTTTTGAAGATTAGCGGAATTCTGCGATTTTTAACGTTAGCAAAATGATCTATAATATCCTCATAAAATTTTTTGTCTTTCGCCAAAAGTTTTACCAATTCCTTTTCAATAGACGACAAACTAATATTTTTCAAACGATCCTGGCTCATTGAATTTCGTAAGTAAGTTTTATTTCTCTTAAGAGTGGAAAACGAGCGCTCTACGGAAACCGATGTCACCGGGATAAAAACAATTAGACATAAGAGTTTATAAACTTGGGGTAAATCTTGATTCAAATCATTATCAAAAAGGTATTTAATAGTCCTCACATGATTTTCATTTTGACCCAAAATTTCATTGTCATTATAAACAACACTCAGTTCACTTTTTATGGCCACCTTATCAAAAAAAGTGTATTTTTGACATAAATTTTCCAAAAGGTTATCTGAAAAATTAGCCGAAAATCCGGTTAACAAATTTTTATTGAGTAAGTCGAAGAAATGCAGTTTTTTCAAATCAGAGAACCTTATTTCTATTTGACCCCTAATAGTATCCAAAATTTCATTAAATATTTGCTTATAGTGAAGCTCCATATCTGCGTAACTGAATTTCTTTCGTTTTGGGCTAAATTGAGTCGTATTATCAGTAGTTTGAAATACAGAAAATAGTTTTTCAAAATGAACTTCTGCACGAAATTCTGAAATTTTTTCCAAAAGGTACTTGAGCCGACTTTGTGAGTAAATTACATCCGAAAACTTGTGCTGTAAGATTTGAAAAACTATTTCTGTTTGTTCAAAAATTAATTTAAAGATGTTTAAAAAATATATAAATTCCTTATCTTGTAAGTAAGATATTAATCCGCGTGCTGTATTTAAAGTTACTTTATCGGTGAAAAATTCCTCACTTTCAACTAGGTATAGAATTAAATCCTCAAATCCTAAGCGGCCCCAAACAGAGACATTTTCACTAGTAAAAAGTAAACACTGCCAACAAAATAATTTATTTTTTACCTGTGATCCGGTTAGGTAAGGATATCTCTCATAATTCCTTGTATTAAAACCGCGGTTTTGTTGTCTGTTACGCTGCACCAAATTGTTTGATTCAGGGGTAGGTCGCAATGTTTTTATCAAAACTTTATCCTCATAACTTAGTGCACTAAATTTATGGGATAACAAATATTCCACTAAGTCACCATTGAAATTTTTGAAATTAACTTCAGTAACCAAACTCATTTCAAAACAATACGCGAGCAATATAAGTAAACACGCTGCTGTTGTTGGCCATTAGTAACTACGATCACACTACGATTCAATTAATGCTTTCCAACGAATTCACTCGATGTCACGCGAAATTCTATAGTTGTGATTGGTCGACATTTTATGAGACTGGGTTCCTATCGGTGTTGCCATTTACATGTGCTTTGCTTTTCTATTGCAATGAAGTATTCATTCGGAGTATTTGCACCGTTGTTTACTTTTCTGTGGCAGGCATAATGAACGTTGAGAATATACCTTTCTAAGCCTCCGCAGCGTTGCCACAAATCTTGAAATGAATGAAATGCAGTAAATGTAAATACCTTCTATCTTAATAAATAAATTATATATAATGTAGGTTGAAAGGAAGGTAGGTGAATAAAATAATATGATTTTGATTAATATGAATATGCCGAATGCTGACTATTCAATATAATATATTAGAGATACACGGAATATTATTGAGGAGGCTTAGCCTCCTTTGACTAGCCGCCCCAGATATATATATATATATATATATATATATATATATATATATATATATATATATATATATATATATATATATATATATATATATATATATATATATATATATATATATATATACAGCCCTGCGATAGTCATTTGTTTTGTTTACGATTTGAAATTGAGTTCTTACATTTTTTTGGCGGTTGGTTGAAAATTCTCGTTTATCCTGTTGTTCATCTGTTGTAATATTCTGTGGATTTCGACGGACTGTTTGCTTGCTTTGACATTTGTCATTTTACCAGTTTGCCAATGTTCGGTGTTTTCCTTAATAAGGTTAGGTCATCGTATGATTTAGAGTTTTTTGGTATTTTTTAGAGTATATATATATATATATATATATATATATATATATATATATATATATATATATATATATATATATATATATATATATATATATATATATATTGAGTTATAATTGTGTGTATCAATATCAATGTTTTTAACATTATATATTTATATTGTAGAGTCCAGAGGAAGAATATAAATTGATATCCGAAATATAGACATGATTAACAAATGGTGTTTTATCTATACTAATTGGCCCTTTCTAATTGGCCGAGAATTCGTATATTTCAAAATTTAATTCACACCGCAACACTCCATTTTCGTATTATCAGTAGTGATACTATAAGTACTTCAAAATAATTAGATTATACATCGATAACATGTTGCATAATTACAAAGAGTGTCAGTTCGAAAGTCTGAATAATCAGACCGCGAAGCGGGGGGATTATTTCTGAATAATCAGACCGCGTAGCGGGAGGATTATTCTGTCAAACTGACACGATTTGTAATTATGCAGGAAGTTTGAGATGTATGATCGTATTTATTTTGAAGTACGTATTGTATTTGATACGATTATTTGTTGAGTAAAATTAAGTAAAATCTCCGAATCGACTCATTTTTGAACAGTATTGGATAAACGTCAAAATTTGACGGTCCTGTTAGTTTTCGTTTGGTAGATTTACTTTATATATAATCAGGTATTATCGAAATTATACAAGCTAAATTGATAATTCTGATTGGTTGAAAATCATACGAAAAAAAAAGTCATAATAAATAAATAAATATATATATATATATATATATATATATATATATATATATATATATATATATATATATATATATATATATATATATATATATATATATATATATATATATACATATATATATATATATATATTATATATAATATATATATATATATGTATATATATATATATACATATATATAAATATATATATGAAAAACTTGGTTCTCGGGATGAACCGCGTAAAAGATTTGAAAAATCTCGACGTTTCGGCTCCTTTTGCGAAGCCATCTTCAGGAGAATTACAAGGGAAAATAATTCAGATACGTGGCCTCAATCTGCCTACTCCACGAATCGAATTAGGAGGAATCGGAAATAATACGATTGCGTGGTCTCAAACTGCCTACTCCACCAA
>JARQZK010005124.1:390000-420000 GCA_030704885.1 Cynegetis impunctata | reverse complement strand
CAAACTGCCTTCTCCACCAGCCGGTCTGCTTCCTGTCAACTCTGAAGTCTCAACCTGCCTACTCTTCAGAGTCAACTGACGGGCCGATCGTCGCGTGGCCGTATTTATAGGGAAGGGGGGCGGGTACTCTATTGACGTAGTTATTGACGTAGTATTGACGTCAATGGGGTATTCACGCACGGTATCAGTGCGGGATGCACTCCGATTGGGTGTGACACGGCGACCACTGAGAAGCGGCTTCCATGCTGATGGGAGTCTGTGACTGTCATCTCTGGTGTTCAAACAATTTGGACGTTTTTCTATTTCTACAGCTTCACGAAATATTCGGGATTTGAATGATCGGACGGGAGCAATAGTTCTTGTATTGGGGAAATCGATAATGTGGCCTGTTTGGGTGTGATGTTGGGAAAGGGCGTTGGTGATATCTGAATGTCTTACTGAAAGTGAATGTTCCTTGGCACGGACCTGAATTCGTCGGTTCGTTTGTCCTATATAAGAACGAGGACAATTGGAACAGGGAATCTCATAAACACCGTGATTTTCGTTAGGAATTTTATCCTTGACGGATCTGATTAGATGGGAGAGTTTTTGTTTGGGTGGTGAATATTGTTTTGATGTTTGTGTTTTTGAGAGATCTTGCGATCTTATCTGTTACTCCTTTGATGTAAGGAAGGAATAATTTAGGTGTAGATTCTTGGTCAGTGGGATTGGAACGTGGTAGAGGTGGGGTGATGTTTGTGTGTTTGCGTATGTTCTTGTTGATTTGATATGTGTTGTAACCGTTCTGTAATAATATATGTTTTAGAGTCTTGAGTTCTGATTCACGGTGTTCGTCGTCAGATAGTCGAATGGAGCGGTAGATTAGAGTATTAACTACAGAGTTAAGTTGAGAGGGATGGTGGTGAGACTGGGCGTTCAGATAACGGTTTGTATGGGTGGGTTTACGATAAACTGAATAGGAGAAGCCTTGGGATGGAAGTTTTTTGACCATGACATCGAGGAATGGCAGAGACCCATCGTTTTCCACTTCCATTGTGAATTGGATACTTGGATGTATGCCATTCAAATGATTCAAGAAGTGGAGCAACGAGTCTCCGCCATGGGGCCAGATCGCAAAGACATCGTCTACATAACGTAGCCAGCATGATGGTTTAAGGTCGAATGACGAGAGAGCTTGGGTTTCGAAATGTTCCATGAAAATGTTGGCTATGACGGGGGAACATGGAACATTTCGAAACCCAAGCTCTCTCGTCATTCGACCTTAAACCATCATGCTGGCTACGTTATGTAGACGATGTCTTTGCGATCTGGCCCCATGGCGGAGACTCGTTGCTCCACTTCTTGAATCATTTGAATGGCATACATCCAAGTATCCAATTCACAATGGAAGTGGAAAACGATGGGTCTCTGCCATTCCTCGATGTCATGGTCAAAAAACTTCCATCCCAAGGCTTCTCCTATTCAGTTTATCGTAAACCCACCCATACAAACCGTTATCTGAACGCCCAGTCTCACCACCATCCCTCTCAACTTAACTCTGTAGTTAATACTCTAATCTACCGCTCCATTCGACTATCTGACGACGAACACCGTGAATCAGAACTCAAGACTCTAAAACATATATTATTACAGAACGGTTACAACACATATCAAATCAACAAGAACATACGCAAACACACAAACATCACCCCACCTCTACCACGTTCCAATCCCACTGACCAAGAATCTACACCTAAATTATTCCTTCCTTACATCAAAGGAGTAACAGATAAGATCGCAAGATCTCTCAAAAACACAAACACCAAACCAATATACACCACCCAACAAAAACTCTCGACTAATCAGATCCGTCAAGGATAAAATTCCTAACGAAAATCACGGTGTTTATGAGATTCCCTGTTCCAATTGTCCTCGTTCTTATATAGGACAAACGAACCGACGAATTCAGGTCCGTGCCAAGGAACATTCACTTTCAGTAAGACATTCAGATATCACCAACGCCCTTTCCCAACATCACACCCAAACAGGCCACATTATCGATTTCCCCAATACAAGAACTATTGCTCCCGTCCGATCATTCAAATCCCGAATATTTCGTGAAGCTGTAGAAATAGAAAAACGTCCAAATTGTTTGAACACCAGAGATGACAGTCACAGACTCCCATCAGCATGGAAGCCGCTTCTCAGTGGTCGCCGTGTCACACCCAATCGGAGTGCATCCCGCACTGATACCGTGCGTGAATACCCCATTGACGTCAATACTACGTCAATAACTACGTCAATAGAGTACCCGCCCCCCTTCCCTATAAATACGGCCACGCGACGATCGGCCCGTCAGTTGACTCTGAAGAGTAGGCAGGTTGAGACTTCAGAGTTGACAGGAAGCAGTACGGTTGGTGGAGTAGGCAGTTTGAGACCACGCAATCGTATTATTTCCGATTCCTCCTAATTCGATTCGTGGAGTAGGCAGATTGAGGCCACGTATCTGAATTATTTTCCCTTGTAATTCTCCTGAAGATGGCTTCGCAAAAGGAGCCGAAACGTCGAGATTTTTCAAATCTTTTACGCGGTTCATCCCGAGAACCAAGTTTTTCAAATACTTTCGACCGCGGAAATCTTTCTGAACATATATATATATATATATATATATATATATATATATATATATATATATATATATATATATATATATATATATATATATATATATATATATATATATATATATGTATATATATGAAGTGAACTAGGACATTTATTTGAAACTAATCAAACAAACCTCCTAGCGAAGCTGGTTATAAGAGTTCACGAAGCATCGAAATATCAACATCTACCCCAGACGGTAATTGTTCGAAATGTTAATTTGTTTATCACAATCGATGGAAATTGATAGACAGACTGTTTCGCCCTTATCGGGGCTCATCAGTATCATCCATCCACCGAGAGTGATAACCAAACCAACATTTCAAACGGTCATACATATTTCTTCTAGTAACTCCATGACATATAAATATGACACAGCGCCACCAGTCGGAAACAATTGAACCACATCTTTCAGAATAGAAGAAAACATTTCGGCAACGAAACCCTTACGTCCTGACACCCGAAGGTGGTTACTATAATCGCTAAGCAAGAGTAAAGTTGATACATCCATTTTGATGTAATTCAACATTCACACGCCGCAAGTAACAAGCGCTCCAATTTTATACCTTTTACAGGTAGCAATGAATGGAAAACAGAATTCTTCGTGTTAACGACACACGCTCGTGTGTCATTTCGAACAATTACCGTCTGGGGTAGATGTTGATATTTCGATGCTTCGGGAACTCTTATAACCAGCTCCGCTAGGAGGTTTGTTTGATTAGTTTCAAATAAATGTCCTAGTTCACTTCATTTTATTGCCACGAACGTGTGTCGTTAACACGAAGAATTCTGTTTTCCATTCATTGCTACCTGTAAAAGGTATAAAATTGGAGCGCTTGTTACTTGCGGCGTGTGAATGTTGAGTTACTTCAAAATGGATGTATCAACTTTACTCTTGCTTAGCGATTATAGTAACCATCTTCGGGTGTCAGGATAAGGGTTTCGTTGCCGAAATGTTTTCTTCTATTCTGAAAGATGTGGTTCAATTGTTTCCGACTGGTGGCGCTGTGTCATATTTATATGTCATGGAGTTACTAGAAGAAATATGTATGACCGTTTGAAATGTTGGTTTGGTTATCACTCTCGGTGGATGGATGATACTGATGAGCCCCGATAAGGGCGAAACAGTCTGTCTATCAATTTCCATCGATTGTGATAAACAAATTAACATTTCGAACAATTACCGTCTGGGGTAGATGTTGATATTTCGATGCTTCGTGAACTCTTATAACCAGCTCCGCTAGGAGGTTTGTTTGATTAGTTTCAAATAAATGTCCTAGTTCACTTCATTTTATTGCCACGAACGTGTGTCGTTAACACGAAGAATTCTGTTTTCCATATATATATATATATATATATATATGAATATTTATATATATATATATAAATATTCATTTGAATTGTTGTTGCCTGTGAACTATTTTTAACTTTTTGATAATTATTAGCAATAACAGGCTTGGTGAATCTCAAAATACTCGATTTTATTAAAAATTTAAAGTTCTGCCACGACATTCCTGGATTTTTCAAAACTCTTGAAATATTGAAATTGCATTGACATATATTGATTTCAAAAAATTTGAATAGTTAAAAAATACTACTATGTTTCATCAAAAATTTTTTCGGCGGTGGCCATTCTCTGTTATTTATTACGTGCTATTCAGTCCAATATTAATATTCAAATCTGTTATTATTAGATGGTTTTCCTTACCGTGAGATTCATCAAGCCTGTTATAGCTAATAATTATCAAACAGTTATATATATATATATATATATATATATATATATATATATATATATATATATATATATATATATATATATATATATATATATATATATATATATATATATATATATTGATGCTATATGACTAAAAGAAATTAAGACAAGAATAATAATAGAAAACGATGCCTACAGTTTAGCGAAACACATGGCATGAAATGACAATCTGAATATGATTCAGACTTTTTTGATTGTGTTTTGAAAATCGGATCTCCAATTATTGTGTTGGTTGAATGTGACTCCCAAGTAAATAGTGTCCTCCTGCAGTAAGAGGTTTTCACCCCATAACCTTAGTCGGGCGTTGTTTTTGTTGAATTTGTGTGATTTTGTGTAATTTGGGCGATGAAAAAGTATTGATTGTATTTTACTTGGGTTAGGTGATATTCTACATTTGCTCGCCCATGTACTGTCCCTGCGCTATGCGGTTGCATAGTGGCGACATCCTCACCGTCGTCCATATCGCCGTGTCATCTGCAAAAAGCGAAATCTGTATATCTATATTTACAGGATGTGAGAAACTATTAGTATAATAAGATGGAGGTAGAGTTGGATATCCTGGAGCTTTCGAATCAGACCGGTGTGCCAGACCTGATCGAACGCTCTCTTGATATCCTTAAAAGTAGCGAGAACGCAGTCACCAGTATTCAAAGCTTCTGTGATATCGGTTTGTAATTTCAAAAGGGGATCAGAAGTGCTACGGAAAGGCATGAAACCATGTTGAGTGTTTGGAATGATATTACCTTACCAAAAACATTCAGGAGAGATATCGGCCTGTAATTGTCTGGGGATGTATGATCTTTGAAAGGTTTGGGAATGAGAACAGTTCGAGGCATCGATTGAAGATGTTGGACATGTATTCTATCGCCTCGGGAGGGAGTTGATGGAGAACGGCACGTGGTATGCCGTCGCCGCCTGGAGCCGTGTTCTTGCCCGAATGAATGGCTTCCGCCACGATATCAGGATCTATTGGGAAAATGAGTGGATCGTCTCCGTTGAATTGCATGTCGATATTGATGTTTCTGGTATTTTCTAAGTTATGTTCTAAATTTAAATAATTTTGATTATCGAAAAGTGGATTTTGTGTAATTTGGAAAATATTTTCAAAATGTTGTTTAAAAACATTTGCTTTTTCTAAAGGTTCGATTATAAATTGGTCGTCTGGAAATTTTGAAGGGAGATACGAACTTTTTTGGATCCTGAAAGAATTTTGAATTTACGCCAGAATTCTTCGACATTTCTGAAGTCAAGTTTCGACGTAGCATCGGATCACTTTTCTTCTTTGAAACGGTTAGTTTCTCGGCGTATTGTTGCCGAGAGACAATTGTATTCAGTTTCAATAGCGGCGTCTCTTGTTCTAAGGTATAAACGATAAAGACGACGGTTTTGTTTAATGATTTCCACTATGAACGGAGGAAGGGAAGACCGGTTAATGTTGACTGTTTTCTCTGCAGCAGAGTTGTTGATATAGGATTGTGATATTAATTGTGTAAAATGAGTAATAGTGATATCTAATACAATAGTGTTCTGAATTTATGGCTGATCGGGAAGATTCTCTGCTATAAGGTTACGGAACTGTTTCCAGTCCGTGTTTTTGAAATCTCCGAATGTGATAAATGAAGGTTCTAGAATTGGGGGAATGCCCGATAAAGCACGGATCCTCAAAATAGCGAATAAGATCTGTCGTAATGAGAATATGGTCGGTTATGGATATACCGTTATGGTTGAAGAATGTAGGATTTGTATTATAACACGTCCATAAATGAAATTCTATGAGGCATTCGGATAGAATACGGCCATTTCTGTTGGTTATTGTATCGCCAAATTGAATGTTCCTGGCGTTGAAGTCGCCAAGCAGTATAGAGTTCGAGATTGTCGATATATATTGCGGAAAATCTGCTGGGAGAATATTGCCAGGGGGTGGTAGTAGCTAAACAAACTTACTGTTGAGTTATTCAAGTGGAGCCTTCCATTCGGAATTGTAAATATGGTAAATGTAAACCATTTTTGATCAGTCATACGCGGTGCCACGTATGATTCCGAGTAGACTATTACGATGAAATGTATTGCAATTTGATAGAACGAGTTGTTGACCTCACAGTTTTGGACTTTTTTCTCTGGGGAATTATCACACAAAAGGTTTACAAAAACCGCTCAAGAGATAGAAATGAATTTTGTGCAAGAATTCGATAGGTATGTGCAGATATTACCCCTCAAGAACTAAGGAACGTAATCAGAAACATTCGTAAGCGCTACGACAAATATATCGAAATATATGGTGGATTAGTACAGGCTACTAGAATATGAGTTAGAATTAATTGTTGCACTGAATCGAAACATTTCAATAATTAGTTATCATAGTTACGTTTATTAAAATTTTTTGCTCGGAATCATACGCGGTGCCACGTATGATTCCGAGTAGACTATAACGATGAAATGTATTGCAATTTGATAGAAAGAGTGGGCGTTTGAGCATTGTTTCGGTTACTGAAAGGATGGATAAATTTTGAATAAGGAGAAGTGCTTTAAGGAGGTGGAGCTTGCGGCGTAGACCGCTACAAAATCTAGGCTGTCATGACCGTTTGTTGAGCACGTTGTGCAGAATTTGGGAATTGGAATGGGAAGTTTTGACGGTTTCACTTTATGGGTGCGTCCGTAGATTAACTTTTAATAAAAGTTCATCAATCGCGTTTTGAGAGAAAGTTGTCACTCTGATAAGAATGGTTTCTTTGTTTGTAGCTCTGGAGATAATTCTCCAAATCCTTGAACAGAATTTTGTTGTTATTAAGAGCCTTCATAACCTCCTCGAGTTTATAGCATTGGTTCACGTGTTTTATCACACAGAAATAGGAAATTTTTTAGGTAGTTTCTTAAGAAGTTCTGAAGTTCACTCACAATGGAAAGTCTAGGAGATGCATCATTTGGATTCATTGAATATGATACGGGTAGAATAAAAAGTCATGAAAAATTGAACCAAACTAGAAAATGCGAAGTATTCAAGTGCGTTCCAATGTTTCTGTTGCAAAGCTCAGAATTTTCATGCTTTGAATTTAACACTGCTTCTTAAATTCATTGAGTTCTTGTAGTCTGATAGGTAACTTTAAAATTTTAATTTAGTTGAACGTTAATGGTTTCATTTAATCTTTTATTTATATTTGTAAACGTTGGCCTACATGGTATGACTCTATTGGAAATGCGTTTAATTAAAAAACTGAACTCTCGAAATAAACAAATTCAGCAGATATTTATATCACAGTTGCAGCCTACTAAATATTTTTAATATTATATATTAATTCAGCGATATTCAGATGAAAATTTCAATTTTTTAACTTGAAAGCAGCACCATTGAAAAAATATTTTTTATTCTGAAGAAACCAGTGACGTATAACCTCTTTTCTTTGAAAATATTCATAATCATGTTACAGACTTTTTTCACACCCACCTAGTTCTATCAAAATATCTGAGACATTTTAGAAGTTATTTAACAAAAACAATTATTGAAAGTAAAATTATATATATATATATATAACTGAGATTGAATTCTCGCACATCACTTGGTGTGCTGCTGCTAAGTACAGTATCTAAAGATTTTTTATAATGTGAAACATAAGCCAAGTGTTTTTATTCTGAAGTTTATACTTTATTCCTTATATATATATATATATATATATATATATATATATATATATATATATATATATATATATATATATATATATATATATATATATATATATATATATATATATATATGTATATATATATATATATATATATATCTGTAGAGTAGATTTCGTGAAACTTTCTCTGTTTCATTCTAACACATAAGATGCAATCACACAACTAATCTAAAAGGGAAATACGAACACTTGTTTTTAATTGATATAATTTATTGCAAACAATTTTGAGTAGGTCTCTTAAGAACAAATGTTTTGATTTCGTTTCACATTGAAATGGATTTACATCTAGTATCTAACTTCTTCCGATATTCAATAATTGACGACTAGTTCTACTTTCTCCATTTGCTTGTAAGTTGTGTATTACATTTCTATTGGATAAAAAATTCATCGAAGTAGATTTGCAACGTATGTTCCATACTTATTATTGTTGTTGTTTTTCAGTTTTCATACACACACACACACACACACGCACACACACACACACACACACACACACACATATATATATATATATATATATATATATATATATATATATATATATATATATATATATATATATATATATATATATATATATATATATATATATATATACTGTGTGACCCATTTTTAATGGAAACACCTCCCTAAAGTTTGAAGTTGTAAACCGATTTTAATAATTTCAAGTACTAAAGGGTCTACCTTGGGACAAAATTTGAAATGTTTATTTCAATTTTCAGGGCATACTACGATATTTTTTCTTAGTCGAAAATCGGGACTATTTATTAGCGATTTTTTTATTGAAAAAAACACTTCTACTCCACTGGATTCACAGTGCCTCTAAACAGGTTTGACCAAAATTTCATGAAAAAATATTCATTAATAACAAAGTTATGACAACTCAAAATTTCGAAAACTCACACAGCTAACAGTCAGAAGAAACACCCTATATCAACAGATATAGCCATGAGAATATTTTTTATATGATTTCAACAATAAAGTGTAATCAGATTTGAAAAAAAATAATAGCGTAAATTTTTTCAATGAAAATAACAGAATTACATTCACACAATTCAACTAATAATGAAGCAAAAAATTTTAATAAACGTATTATAATAACTAATTACTGAAATGTTTCGATTCAGTGCAAAAATTAATTCTTACTCATATTCTAGTAGCCTGTACTAATCCACCATGTATTTCGATACATTTGTCGTAGCGCTTACGAATGTTTCTGATTACGTTCCTTAGTTCTTGAGGGGTAATATCTGCACATACCTATCAAATCCTGGCACAAAGTTCATTTCTATCTCTTGAGCGGTTTTTGTAAACCTTTTGTGTGATAATTCCCAAGAGAAAAAAGTTTAAAACTCTGAGGTCTGGAGATCTGGGTGGCCACTCTCAGAACGGACTACCACGGCCTATCCATCGGTTTGGAAAATATTCGTTAAGCCATTGCCTCACAGCTGTGGCATAATGAACGAAACTCCCATCTAACTGGACAATTAAACTTGATCGTTCATTGATTGGCAGCTCGTGAATAGCATCCTAAAACTCTGTGTTTAAAAATTCTAGAAACGTCTGCGCATTCATGTTTTCCTCAAAAAAGAAAGGACCAATAATTCGTTCCTTCAATATCCCACACCAGACGTTGATTTTTTGGGAATACTGGCTTTTACAGTTTATTACACTGTTAGGATTATCCGCTGTCCAAAAGCGACAATTATGTGATGACACTACTCCATTTGTAGTGAAAGTGGCTTCGTCGGTATATAAAATATTTTGTAGGAAATTTCTATTCTTTAAATATTCCCCTTGGGCCCATAAACAATATTCCAGACGTCTTGCTTCGTCGCCGTCTTGCAGTGTGTGTAAAATTTTTTGGCTTGGAAGGTTTAATATTCTTCGCCTTGAGACATCTCCGAATAGTTTCTCGTGAAATATTTAAATCTAAAGTAGCATTTCTTGTACTGGCATTAGGTTTATTTCCGAAATAATCTGAAATGATTTGATCATTCCTGTTATTCCAGTTTCGTCTTTGTACAGGATTACTTTTTAACATCATTTTTGATACTGCAACAGTTTCATTGAATATTTTATTTATTTTATTTACCGTACCGCAGCTAATACGAGAACGATCTGGATGTTTCTCATTAAATACCATACAAACCACTCTACCACTTCTAACGTCATCTCCCGAAAGGCGTACAATTTCAATTTTCTTTCTTATGCTCAATCTTGCAGCCATGACACAAAATAATTCGAAGGACTGTGAGGTGAATATTGTTGACAATAGTACACTCAAATCTTTCACAAGTGTCAAACTGTAATATCATTTCCATGGCAACTAAGATTTAAATTGAAAAATCTATTAGGTCTTAGTTTTAGTTAATTTGCTTGCGTGATAACTTGAATGTTATTTTCATTGAAAAAATTTACGCTATCAATTTTTTTTTCTGATGACACTTCATTATTTAAATCATTAAAAAAAATATTCTCATGGCTAAATTTGTTGATATAGGGTGTTTTTTGTGACTGTTAGCTGTGGGAGTTCTCGAAATTTTGAGTTGTCATAACTTTGTTAAAAATGAATATTTTTTCATGAAATTTTGGACAAACCAAATTTCGGTAGACCTTTTAGTACTTGAGATTTCAAAAAATTATTAAAATCAGTTTACAACTTCAAGTTTTAGAGGGGTGTTTCCATTAATGGATCATACTGTATATAATATATATATATATATATATATATATATATATATATATATATATATATATATATATATAATATATTATATATATATATATATATATATATGTATATATATATATATATATATATATATATATATATCATAATATAATAACAGGTCCTATTTCGAGTGTAACAGCACAGATAGTCATGTAATATATAGAAGAACAAATATTACAGCATGATAAATTCAAAATAACTTTATACAAAAGATTTGTAGACGACTGTTCACATATTGCCAACCTCAATGAGGTATATGAAATCTTGAGAAGCTTCAATTCAGGATGAACATTTCCTGAATTACAGTTCACTTTCGAAGCAGAAACCAATTTTTCTATCAATTTCCTGGACGTGACAATAATTCGTAATAAAAAAAAATTGAACACGAAATGGTACACTAAGACCACAGCCACAAACCAGTTAATTGACTTCCTCTCAGCACAACACATCTCACATTAAAAGGCCATTGTTAAGAACGTAATATACAGAGCTGTCCAATTAACCCGACAGAATGGCCGGTAAGATAAAAAATTGGAGAGTCAAACATGACAATCCTTTTACCCACCACGGGACCATCCGAATGTAAATTGCGCTAGCAGGGTCTAGAGTGGATGACCAGAGATCGCCTTAGAAACCTTTCTTCGAGGAAATAAAATTCAGGGTTCTCCTCCAGGAACTGGGTGAAAGAATTACTTATGAAGATATCCTCCAAACCGAGAAAGCTTCGGTAGAAACGGTAGGAGACCATACGCAGAGAAAAGTCCCATACTGGCGGAATGGTAACATAGAGGCCTGTACGAGGACTCTTATAGAGTTGAGAAGAGACTACACCAGACAGGCAGCCAGAGGGGCAGAGCTGAGCAGAGAGGCTCTAAACAAGAAAAAAACGAGCTAAGAAGAGAAATTAGGAAGGCTAAGCGTGAGAAGTGGAAGGATCTAACATCTGAGTTGGATGGCGACGTATGGGGGAGGCCTACCGCCTGGTTACTAGGCACTTCAGGGGAGAGTCGCTACCGTATGGCCTGACCGTAAAACGGAGAACGAAAATCTTGTGGGACCTCTTCCCTACTACAGAAAGACATTGGGTAAGCCGAGAGCGAGCTGAGTTGGATACTGAGAGTTTTGACAATGCGGAACTGTCACCCGCAGTCAAAAGCTTGAAAGGAGGGAGGGCTCCGGGTCCAGACGGGATCACAGCTGAAATGGTCAGAGTGGTGCATGAAATGATTCCAGATAAGCTGCTGGAGATGTTCAGTGGGTTCTTGGAGCATAGGGACTTCCCGGAGCGGTGGAGAACTGCGAGGGTGGTTCAGGCATTCAACGAAGCCAGGTGGCACTGCATCTTGGAAGCCCTGACTAATATGAATGTCAGCAAATATTTGGTTGAATGCGTCGAAAAATATTTTGGCATAAGAGAAATAGTGATGGGCAGTGTGTAACACACGTGCAGCATGGGAGTTCCGCAGGGATCGGTCTCCCAGATTTCGACCCGAAACACTCGAAAAACCGAAATCACTTCTAATACGCAACAACTACCCTCCCCATATAATAGACAAAAACATCAAAATCCAAGTACATAAAACCTACGACAAGAAACCAAGATCTAACACACCAGAGTCTATAGATGAAAGAATATACGTACCTATTCCATATGTCACATACTACATGTAAAATTAACCTGAATTAACTTATATAAAAGGTTCAAGAAACCTATCTGAATTATAATTACAAATAAATCTGACTTTTCTAACAAATTTTATTTTTCTGACAAGCATTGCCTACTTTTCTTCTAACAACTGTTTTTCAACTATATTAAATCTAACAATATTCATAGAAAACCCTATTTTAACATTTTATTCCCAACATACTCCCCCCGAAATCAAAATTTAAAACGGCTTGGAATGTTGATTTTTCTGCCACTTCTGGTGAACACTAGTTCTTCTAATTTCTTCTCACTCCCAGGTTCTCCACTTTTTTCAACTTTGCCAATTTTTGCTTGAACTATCATCTGCTTTCTTCTTTCGGAATCTTCTTCATTAGATGTGGTTCTATTAGATTGATTGTCTCCAATAGGGATAGACGTTGAAATGGTCTGATGAGTTCTCCGTTTTTAGTCTTTACCTTCGCCACTCTGCAAATATTATTTCTGCCCGGATATATTTCTTCGATTTTACCAAGAGGCCAGTTCATTCTCTTAGTAGCATCTGAACCAATCAAAACGATGTCTCCGATTTTCAGAGTGCCACATTTCCTTTGACCAGTATTGACCAGTTCTGCCAAGTACTCCTTCCTAAATCTAGTTCTTATAGATTCTCGTATCTTCTGAAGGTATCTCAGACGCCTTACAAGATGACTTTGGTCAATGTTGTCTAAATCAGGTGTTTCTGCAATATTTTGATCACTGATGAACATTGACGGGGTTAGAGGTTTCAAATCACTATTGTCTTCTGACAAATATGTTAGAGGTCGGGAATTTATCACTGCTTCACAATCGCAAAGTAAAGTTTCCAGTTCTTCATGAGTAACCAAAGCTTTTCCCAAATTTCTACGCATTAAATCTTTCAAAATTCTAACAATCCTTTTCCACCATCCTCCCCACCACGAGGCAGTTGGTGGATTGAAATACCACTTGATTTGTTTTGAAGTTTTCAATTTATATTCTTGAGTAAATTATAAGCTCCAATAAAATTACTTCCATTGTCAAAATATATCACGGATATGCAACCCCTTCTTGAGATGAATCTCCTCAAAGACATAAGAAACGAGTCTGTTGACAATGAATTCACCAGTTCCGAATGAACTGCCCGGTATTGCATGTGAATAAAACAATTCACACTTTATTACCCCCTTTCAGATAAAGTGGACCGGCAAGATCTATTCCTGTAACAGAAAATGCTGTACTACATCGTATCCTGTCGATTGGAAGTGGAGCAAATGGAGGAACTACACCTTTACTGCAAAATCTTCTACATTTCATACATTTTGTTACTATTTCTTTCACAAATTTTCTTCCCCTCAATATCCAGAACTTTTCTCTCAGAAGTATTAACGTTGTTTGTACTCCAGCATGACAATTGATACGATGATATTGTTCGATGAGTTTCCTCACAATTTCATGTTTATATGGAAGAACTATCGGGTATTTATATTCGTCAGTATCTTCACCCATGACTAATCTAGTTTCTACTCTTATGAGACTGAATTCATCTTCAAAAACTTGTAAGTTTTTCAATAAACTAGGATTACACCCAAAACTTTCCTGTTGGGCCATTTTGAGAAGATGATTTTCAGCCCGATAAATCTCATCAGTTTTGAGATCACCCATAAAGTCATAACTTTTATTCTTGCAGTTAGAACAGAAACGAAATATCCAAGCAATTATATATAATTATATATAATATTATAATTTGAAAAATAATTGTAATCAGCAGTAAGGTTATATTGCCCAGATACTACATTAGAAACATCATACTCCTTTTTTTTCCTTGTTAACTTCCTCCTCACAACAAGTAATTTCACTGCATGGCCAGTTATCCCATCCTAGGATTAACCATTCTGGACCTTTCCACTATTGCTTTTCAAGTAAAATCTTTCCATTGCATCCCCTGGAACAAATGTCTGCCGGATTTATGACCCCTGGTAAATAATGCCATTCACTGATTCCACTGCAAGACCTAACTTCCTTCACCCTATTTTCTACAAAAGTATTTCAATTTTCTTTTGTTTTTATCCAAGCTAATGCTATCATGGAATCACTCCAATAATGAGTTTCCATTTTTTTAAACACGTCTATTTCCTTCACCATTCTACACAATCTAACTCCTATGACTGTAGCTAATAACTCGAGCCTTGGTAAGGTGATATTCTTAGGAGCCACCCTAGACTTAAGGCCGCCACTCATGATCCAACACCGCAGTACGATTTTGTTGAATGCAATTACAGTACAATTTTGTCAAAAATCGAATAAAAACACACACGTTTAATTTCGCAGTACGAGTTTACTTTCAACGTGAAAATGTCGGAAGAAAATATACTTCTAGGGGCTCTTGCGCTTTGTTTAACCGAGAAGAAAAGAAAAAAATACAAAAAACGTAGGTGGGGTCCCTACCCCAGACTTGATCGAATTTTTAACTTATTTTAATTCCCTTTTGTATGATGTTCTAAAATTATTAATTTTCTTTTTTACAAAATCCTCATTTGCATCATTTTTTACTTCTTGAAACTTCGCAATCAAAGTAGCTCTTTTTCTAGCATTTTTGTCATGATAAGCTGGCGATTTAATTTTCCACAGACACTCTTGTTCTTTGTATAATTCGAAAAAATCTCTTAAAAACATCTCACTATAGGCAATTTTTTAGAATTTACTGGCAAATGTATTGTTTTTCAGCATTCAAAATGTACGATCAAATCGCAACTCTCGATTCATGGTCAAATTAAGCATTCAACCACTCCTGTCGTACTGCAGCAGACTGACTTGTCTGTCTGCGATCAAATCAAACCGACTTGGTCTTGCGGCGGGAATACACGATCAAGTTACGTCCAATTCTGTCGCATTCGACAAAATCGTACTGCGGTGTTGGATGGTGAGTGGCGGGCTTTAGCCTGAATAAGGGTTACTGAAGGATTTCCATCTATCTCTGTTCTCAAAAATATACAACTTGCATAAGCCGACATACTCGCATACATGTATGGAGGAATTATTGGTGTCTTTCAGATTATAAAATTCACGAAATGGTCTCAGAATTCTACATAGACTGACAAAATACAGTTCTTTCAACCATTTATCGAACGGCTTGATAATATTTTCTGGCAATGTGCTATCCCAATCAATTTTTAGTTTCCAAGTTTCTTGAAGCAATAGCTTTGGAATTAATGTTGTCGGGCTCGTGAAACCAATCGGATCAAAAACCTTCTGCGCCATAGACAATAATCCCCTTTCGTTCTAGGAATTACATCGAGATCATTAAGCATCCCTATATCACATTGAAGAGTATCTAGCTCATAATTCCATATCAATCCTAGGATAGAAATAGTTTTTCCACCATTCTCAGTGTGAATGGCATGTTCATCACCAACAAAATTATGTATACATCCCCTCAGATTGAAACTTGCTGACGAAAGAATATATTTGGATTGTTCTATGAAAATTTCTAGCTCTCTTTTGCTACTGAGACATGTGATACAATTATCCACGTAAAAGGAGGTTTTCTGCCTGTCTGCAGTCGCCGTGTACTTATCTGGAACCTTATCTAAATGAAGTGCCAACGTAGCTGCTAACAAAAATGGACTGGGTTTCACTCCAAATATGACTCTACAATGCCGATAAATCCTCAACTGATTCTGTGCCAAATTATTCCACCACAAAAACCTGAGAGAATGTCTATCGGTAGGATTGATACTAATTTGTAAAAAAGCTTTTTCTATATCTGCCGTCACTCCTACAACACCTATTCGAAATTTCAGGAGCAATGGAGGGATCAACTCGATCAGATTGGGACCCCTCTCTAAACAGCCATTCAAACAAACTCCATTGACATCCCTGCATGAAGCATCAAATACAGCTCGAATCTTTGTTGTGGTACTAGATTCTTTGATTACTGCATGATGTGGTAGATAATGAACAGATGCATCATTCGGTTTTTCTCCAACCTCCTCTATGATTCCTAACTGTTTCCATTCGAAAAACACATTCTGATAGTCTTCGAATTTTTTTATAGAGATCAATTTATTCGTGTTTGATAATAACCGCTTGTGTGCAATACCAAAATTATTATCAATATCTGGGTGACCTTCAATCCATGGTAAGTTGTCTTCGTATCTATTTTCCCCATTGAAAAAAGTAGTCTCTTTAAAAAACTTCATCGTACTTTCTCCGAGCGTATCTAAATTCTGACAATTAGCCGGTTCTTTAATACCTATTCTGTCAAGTTCCAACAAATCAGGAATGGAAAAATCAGTGAATCCAGAAAATATGTGAAAACTGTTATTTTTCTGATACTTTCCCATTATTTTCCAACCTACATGTGTTTCTATTGCAACTAAACTATTTTCGATATTTTCCGTATAACCAGTGAGTAATTTACCGAAGATTTGAGCTCCCAACAATAACTCAATTTCTAGAGGAGTGTCTACGCAACAATCTGTGATTAAAATGCCTTTGGTTCTAAGTATATCAACAATCCTGGCATCTTCAAGTTTTGGAATTGAATTACAAATTTTCGCCTGATCCAAAACTGAGAGTGAACATTGAAACTGATTGTCCAAACTTCGAATGGTGATATCATATTTATTATGTACTTTCGGTGCGGACTGTTGACCTCCAAAAACACTCTGTATAATATTTTCTTCAGAAATCTTTTCAAATCCCAATTCTTTCGCAGATTTTGATAGAATATAAGACCTCTGAGAACCAGAGTCTAAAAGTGCCCGAATAATTTTAACCTCGTCGTTAAAGACTAGCTTTGAAACAATTGTTTGTAATAAAATTTGGGACAAATAATTACTAGTCAAACTTTGCTCTATCATCATTTTTCCATCTTTTTCGTGAACATTCAATTGATTATCGCTCGATTGGCTAGTATTTGAATGAACTTTTTTCACAGGCAAATCAGGACAGAGTAAAGGGTAGTGTTTTCTTTTGCAAATTAAACACTTTATGAATTGTTTGCATTGTTTCACACACTGTCCCTGCTTGAGACATGCAAAACACCCCCTTCTCTCAAAAATACGTTTTTTCCTCTCTTCTAATGAGAGATTTTGAGCTTTCAAGCAGTCCTGACTAACATGCGAATTTTCACAAAATATACAAATTGGAAATTTCTTACTCTGAAATCCATCTTTAGTGCCATTAGAGTGAAGGGCTGCAGCTGTGTACATATCTGGACTATTTTGTTGTTTTCCTTTATTGTTCATCTGCTTAACCTACTCCTTGTCTGTCTTGAAACTCTTTTGTGCTAATTGAATCCTCTCCTCCGACTCTACCTCACCACGCAAAAATTCTAGTAACAGAGATAAATAATTACTTCTCGAGTCTTTTTTGTCTTCAACCTGTTGGATTTCATTAGCATTTCGATGCCTCTCCCAAACTTTGAGTAACTCATCTGGAAGTGCAGACTCCACAAGCGGAAAAAGCATCGCTGCATATTCATCCTGCGTAACACCTAATGTCTCTAGTGCCCTCAATAGTGTTTCTAATCTATCATATAATGTAGCCAAAGTCATACCTGATTTTGTGTTGTTCGCTTGCTTTAGTATTAAATACAACAACTCTCTAACATATACCTCTATTAGTAATTCGTCCTTTGCAAACCTGGTTTTCAACTGGTCAATGGCTTTCTTGTAGTTAGCAACTGCTGGAGGAAAACTTTCGACAAGTTCCCGTGCTGAAGATTTCGGTTCTGTAGCCTGAAGTAGATATTGGAACTTGTCATCTAAATCAATGTCTTCATCTTCGTCGATTTTCTTGAATTGCCTCCAAAAACCTAACCAATTCTTCACATCCCCATTGAACTTCTTCAATTCTAGCTTTGGTAAGACGAATTTTCTTCTGTTTCTTTCTCCCTGAGAACTCTGCGAGCAGTTATCTTGATTCTTCCTCAGGAGAAACCCATCTTTCAAAAATGCGTCGCACTTGAAACGAATGCTGGTAATCTTATCTCTGTAGCTTTCTACATCGTCAAATTCTTTCTCAATTTCTTCCTTTCTAAGCTCTTTACCGAAAAATACTTGTCCAATATTCTCATCTATGCTGAATAGTCGATCACATTTATCTTCTAGAAGTCGGATCAGTTCGATTACTTTATCTTTATCTTGGTTTTCGTGCGACAAAACGTTATTTATATCCACGCAAGTTTTGTCAATGTGTCTTCTTAGCTGGTCTTTTCTGATTTGATAGGTTTCCATATTTGATGTCACGGTCGCCAAATATAAAATTAACCTGAATTAACTTAGATAAAAGGTTCAAGAAACCTATCCGAATTATAATTAAAAATAAATCTGACTTTTCTAACAAATTTTATTTTTCTGACAAGCATTGCCTACTTTTCTTTTAACAACTGTTTTTCAACTATATTAAATCTAACAATATTCATAGAAAACCCTATTTTAACATTCTATTCCCAACACTACCAACTTAAAGAGCAAAATTCCAACAGAAAAGAAATCCCACGTAGTACACAGCGTTCCAGGCAAAGATTGCAATAAAGTGTATATCGGACAAACGTCTACAAGATAGTCTAAAAGTCCACAGATATGCCAAAACAGCAAACACTGCACTGAAAAAACACAAACAATCAGTAAGACATGATTTCGATTACGATGAAACACACATACTTACGGTAGAAAAAAACTTAAAATCACGCGAAATCCTAGAAATGATTTTCATACAAAACAACACACAACACAGTTAACAACTAAATAGATATGAAGGGCCTCAGTTCGATATATGCCCCATTATTGTAATACATAAACTCTATCCGCATGAACGATTACACATCGGGTAAACGGGATTCGATAGTAAAGTAGTCAATAACGAAAGTGACAACTACCGACGAACATTCTGGTGAGATACAATTCATTTAATTTTTGTGTATGTGTGTATGTGTTTTATATTTAAGCATCTGACTTGTATTTTATCCTAATTTTAGCTGATGAAGATGGAAATTCCATTGAAACGTCCTAGTAATTTTTAATTTTGATATTTAATGCTTTGAAATAAACCTGTTACACCAATAATTGATATATATATATATATATATATATATATATATATATATATATATATATATATAAATATATATATATACATATATATATATATATATATATATATATATATATATATATATATATATATATATATATATATATATATATATATATATATATATATATATATATATATATATATATATATATATATATATATATATATATATATATATATATATATATATATATATATATATATATATATATATATATATATATATATATATAAATATATATATATATATATATATATATAAATATATATCTATATATATATATATATATATATATATAAATATATATATATATATATATATATATATATATGAAAAACTTGGTCTCGACGTTTCGGCTCCTTTTGCGAAGCCATCTTCAGGAAAATTAGAAGGGGAATAATTCAGAACCGTGGCCTCAATCTGCCTTTTCCACGATTCGAATTATGAGGAATCGGAAACAATACGATTGCGTGGTCTCAACCTGCCTACTCCACTAACCGTACTGCTTTCTGTCAACTCTGAAGTCTCAACCTGCCTACTCTTCAGAGTCAACTGACGGGCAGATCGTCGCGTGGCCGTATTTAAAGGGGAGGGGGGCGGGTTCTCACGCTCATCAGTGCGGGATGCACTCTGATTGGGTGTGACATGTCGACCACTGAGAAGTGGTTTCCATGCTGATGGGAGTCTATGACTGTCATCTCTGGTGTTCAAACAATTTGGACGTTTTTCTATTTCTACAGCTTCACGGAAAATTCGGGATTTGAAAGATCGGACGGGAGCAATAGTTCTTGTATTGGGGAAATCGATAATGTGGCGAGTTTGGGTGTGATGTTGGGAAAGGGCGTTGGGGACATCTGAGTGTCTTACTGAAAGTGAATGTTCTTTGGCACGGACCTGAATTCGTCGGTTCGTTTGTACTATATAAGAACGAGGACAATTGGAACAGGGAATCTCATAAACACCGTGATTTTCGTTAGGAATTTTATCCTTGACGGATCTGACCAGATGGAAGAGTTTTTGTTGAGTGGTGAATATTGTTTTGATGTTTGTATTTTTGAGAGATCTTGCGATTTTATCTGTTACTCCTTTGATGTAAGGAAGAAATAATTTAGGTGTAGATTCTTGTTCAGTGGAATTGGAAGTCGGTAGAGGTGGGGTGATGTTTGTGTGTTTGCGTATGTTCTTGTTGATTTGATATGTGTTGTAACCGTTCTGTAATAATATATGTTTTAGAGTATTGAGTTCTGATTCACGGTGTTCGTCGTCAGATAGTCGAATGGAGCGGTAGATTAGGGTATTAACTACTGAGTTAAGTTGAGAAGGATGGTGGTGAGACTGGGCGTTCAAATAACGGTTTGTATGGGTGGGTTTACGATAAACTGAATAGGAGAAGCCTTGGGATGGAAGTTTTTTGACCATGACATCGAGGAATGGCAGAGACCCATCGTTTTCCACTTCCATTGTGAATTGGATACTTGGATGTATGCCATTCAAATGATTCAAGAAGTGGAGCAACGAGTCTCCGCCATGGGGCCAGATCGCAAAGACATCGTCTACATAACGTGGCCAGCTTGATGGTTTAAGGTCGAACGACGAGAGAGCTTGGGTTTCGAAATGTTCCATGAAAATGTTGGCTATGACGGGGGAGAGAGGGGATCCCATTGGGGCTCCCTTAATTTGTCTGAAGAAATTGCCTTGAAAGATGAAGTAAGTGTTGGCCATGCAGTGTTTGATCAGAGGTAGGTTGTCTGGGGACCAACCCCCAACACCAACGCCCTTTCCCAACACCACACCCAAACAGGCCACATTATCGATTTCCCCAATACAAGAACTATTGCTCCCGTCCGATCTTTCAAATCCCGAATTTTCCGTGAAGCTGTAGAAATAGAAAAACGTCCAAATTGTTCGAACACCAGAGATGACAGTCACAGACTCCCATCAGCATGGAAACCACTTCTCAGCGGTCGACATGTCACACCCAATCAGAGTGCATCCCGCACTGATGAGCGTGAGTACCCGCCCCCTCCCCTATAAATACGGCCACGCGACGATCGGCCCGTCAGTTGACTCTAAAGAGTAGGCAGGTTGAGACTTCAGAGTTGACAGGAAGCAGTACGGTTAGTGGAGTAGGCAGGTTGAGACCTCGCAATCGTATTGTTTCCGATTCCTCCTAATTCGAATCGTGGAGTAGGCAGATTGAGGCCACGGTTCTGAATTATTCCCCTTCTAATTCTCCTGAAGATGGCTTCGCAAAAGGAGCCGAGACGTCGAGATTTTTCAAATCTTTTACGCGGTTCATTCCGTGAACCAAGTTTTTCAAATACTTCCGACCGCGGAAATCTTTCTGAACATATATATATATATATATATATATATATATATATATATATATATATATATATATATATATATATATATATATATATATATATATATATATTTATATATATATATATATATATATATATATATATATATATATATATATATATATATATATATATATATATATATATATATATATATATATATATATATATATATATATATATATAAAAAGCTTTATTTTGAAATTTAGTAGATGCCAAAGAAATCTCCCAACAAATGCGAAAAGTAGAAGGTCTTGACTTGAAGTCGTAAATGAAAAATTTCAAGAGAGAGAATTCCAGCATTCTGTAATCAAATTTTATATCAGAATTGGTGAATTCTGGGATGATCGTGGATAAACATATTTCAGTATTGTGCAACCAGTTCAGTTCTATATGCTATTCTTTGGGAGTTCTCAGGAGGTACCTAGACAAAAATACAATTGAAATTATTTATCAAGCTGTATTTGAAGCCAAAGTCCATCTTCTATGGGTCTACCTCAAATTCAGATAGGGTAACCCATCTTCAAAAACGAAATTGAAAATGTCTCTTGTTGAATCTTGTAGAGGGAAATTTAGAGAAGTTGTAATTCTAACAGCTGCTGCCACTCATGTTCAAGAATGCCTCATATTCTTGTTTAAAAACAAAAATAGGTTTGAAGAGAACAAGAATACTGCTTACAATACCCGCACATTTGTCCTATGCATAAGCTGGCAAAAACGAAACAAGGCCAATATACTGCTGCATAAAATACTTCAACAAACTTCAATCCAGTATCAAAAGGGAAAAGAATTCAAATAAATATAAGGCAGAAATTCATGAACAGCTTGTTAAAATTGAGCCATATTCATATAGCATAACTGAATTCGTGCTATACAGTGATTGCATGTAGCTAGTTTGTAATTTTGTTTTGACCCTATTTCGACTTCTGGTGTATGTTTTGTGTGATTTTCTTCTTTTCGCAGCAGAACGTCTTGACTTCAAGTCGTAAATCATGACAGGTCTATTGTTAAACATAACAGGTCAAGGTAGGTTAAATCATGACAGGTGTATTGTTAGACATGCCAGGTGTGGGGTAATAAATAATGACAGGGGTGTATTAACTAATGATTGATGGTGACAGATGAATAGCGTTTGAAGGTAGATTCGGCGGGGGTGGTCTAGAAAAATTCCGTGAAAAGAAGTTATTCATCGGGGGATTGAGAAGTAATTTACGTGGGTGGTCAGTGACCGTGGAAATATTTCTTTTCTTTGCAAAATTAGTCTAGGGGCAGTGTAAGGGTGTGATTTCATAGAAATCCGTCGCTGGCATTAGATAAGTTATTCATCGGAGGTTGAAAAGTAATTCGGCGGGGGTGGTCTAGGTATTTCAGTGACCGCGGGAATTGAATATTTCAGTCTTTATTTTGGGGAGGGGGGGGATGCGTATTTCAGAACAGGTAGGGATATCTATTATATAAACACACTGTGTATAGGTTCGGTTATCATTCTATTTAGTTCGGACAAATTCTTGAAAAACTGCTGAAAAATGTTCGGATTCAGTTACTCGTCCGATATTTTGGATCGCGAAAGTGGAGTGCTGTATTTATACCACTTATTTATGTATTTAAGTTGGGATGCGGACCACGCATCCATATATAATACAGATTATGTGGATCCAGTGAATGCAAAGAAGAAGGCTGAAGAATATCTGTCAAGTGCCGAAATCTGCACAAAGTTCATAGAGGGCCAACTAACAATAGCGGAGGTCATAATACAATTGGAGAAAAACAATCATGGTGCCTACATGACGCACATTAGGGAATATCTAACTCAGGTTGAGTTAGATATTCTCGCTGAAGAAGAAAAGAACGAGGCCTCGGATTTCTTCAAGAATCTGAGTAATCGTCAGTGGAAGGTAATTGATGCAGTATGCGAGGCTTCAGTTACGGGTCCGTCTTTTTTGAAAACCGGTTTGGAGTGTGAACCAGTGTATACAGATGATGAAGACGAGTATAATGCCCAAAAGTATGAGCTTGTGCAGGTGCGTAAATAAAAAAATCATGCACAATGGTCGTCCTCCATACTCAAAAATCGTCCACACACACACATACGAAGCGGTAGAAGTGGTATAATACAATCACCATAATTATAACTAGGAGATGGCCAACGGAATTCCAGACGGACAAATCAAGAAAAACAGTGCAAGAAACGAAACTTCAAAAGAAATACCCCCAGAGTTCCGCATACCACTATACGCCTCAATCGTCATCAATAGATGGTAATTACAGCTCAACAATATAACCGAGTATTGCCCAATTGATTATTTAGCAGATTTCATCCTTACTGAAAATGCGTAAGGAGCAATTGCGTGTAATGGATATATAAACTTGTACTGAATTTATAAAATTGAGTTACAATGACTCACCCCATATGTATGAATTGCTTGTAAAATATTATTTCAATATTGAGAATATTGTGTTAGATAGTATCATTTGATAGAGATATTATGTATACTATTAGTAATGTAATTGTAAATAAATGTGATGTTGGTAGAGCTATGCACAAAAATGTATGATATTATATAACAATAAACTTTATTTCAGAGAATTTATTTATCTAATTACAAACCTTCTCATTTGAAACACTGAATTATTAAAAAATGTAATTTGAACATTCGTTTACATGCATTATAACAGGTCCCTCATACTAGGGGAAAAAACGTGTTCACGTATACATTTTTAAAAAACCTAAATTACATGTGTGATAAATAAGTTGTAAATATCGTATATTATTACGGTGAATGACGGCCAGCTTTTTGAATAAAAAAAACTTTTCATATAAAATATAGACAAAATCTCCTAGTGTTTAAAAATTATGATGCTAATACGATACTTTAGAATGTTTCACTGTAGAAATAGAAAGAAATAATAATAACACTGTCTTGAAAT
Organism: Cynegetis impunctata; assembly: GCA_030704885.1. Lineage (NCBI taxonomy): Eukaryota > Metazoa > Arthropoda > Insecta > Coleoptera > Coccinellidae > Cynegetis > Cynegetis impunctata. Next base: position 395,101 of record JARQZK010005124.1, on the reverse strand, counting down.
TGCATATTGCTTTGAAATATGGAATAAGAGATTGCTTTTCAAATATAAATAATAGTATTTGACTTTAGAACTATGCAAATGAAAAAAACGCTATATAAAATGTAGCTGAAGAATAATCATATACACTATCAACAAATAATTTTTCAAATCTTGTGTACTAGAACTGCTTTTTTAAGGAAACTTTGTGTGATTAGAAATAAATAAAACGTAGACGATAAACGTATACGAATAATAAATATTTTGAAATCATGTGATAACTAGAAGTACTTACTCATTTAGGAACATATAAACCTTTATCGGATTAAGAAAACTAATGTACATTGATAAATATTTTTTTCAAAAAACACATAACTTTGAATAAAATGTTTTGTTATAGAATGCAAATAAAGAATATTCGTATACAATATGAACAAATAATTTTTTAAATCTTGTATACTAGAACTGCTTTTTTAGGGAACTTTGTGTGATTAGAAATAAATAAATGCTCTAATAGATGTGAATATTAAGAAATACAGGTAAATTGAAGACTGAATGATTGGGAAGAATGCGAAATTTTTTATAATAAATCTCATATTTGCTTTTTCTGTTTAATTCTATGTATGCCACAAGCTTTGATTTGAATCGTAGATAAAACAAGAATGCCATATACCTCAAAGGAAAAAATATTTTTCTTTTGAATAATCAAATTGAAAGTTTGATTAATCTCTTAGTTGGAAATATCAAAATATTTCTAAAATTTCATGTATGCAAATGAAACTAAATTCACTTTATCTTTCGACAACTGGGATAACGCAGTTACACCCGACGAAATTAATTTGTGGTTTCCCTAACTCAAATGAAGATTTCCAATAATTATAGAAATGCAACACAATAGCACCTAATCTTTCAAAATGAAATTGATGCATTTCATATTTCTTTAATCATTTATATTGACCAAACCGATAAACTTATCAATCAAAACTGTTATTCAATTAAATCTTTCCAGAAGTAATTACGAACAAAAATCTGAAATTTCACAAAACCTATTAGGTAATTATATGAATATAAATAATTAATTGAATTTATGATTCCTGGATACCTTTAACTAATGATTTGTACATATATTCAATTTGGTGAGATTGAATAATTTATGGAACTTTTTTCATATAAGATTCACAAAAATTTTTTATGGAAGAACAAAATAACTTATGTAACTTTTTTCCTATAAATATACGATCTAGTGAGTTTATCAAACATAACTTAGATCAAGTGTAAACTGTCAATGATAAAATAATACAAATTCAAAATTTTCACCTATGAATGCGTTCCCTGAGCAACGTAAGAAATAAAATCTGATGAAAAAAATTTCATGCATCTTATAGGAAAAAAGTTACATAAGTTATTTTGTTCTTCCATAAAAAAATTTTGTGAATCTTATATGAAAAAAGTTCCATAAATTATTCAATCTCACCGAATTGAATATATGTACAAATCATTAGTAAAAGGTATCCAGGAATCATAAATTCAATTAATCATTTATATTCATATAATTACCTAATAGGTTTTTTGAAATTTCAGATTTTTGTTCGTAATTACTTCTGGAAAGATTTGATTGAATAACAGTTTTGATTGATAAGTTTATCGGTTTGGTCAATATAAATGATTAAAGAAATATGAAATGCATCAATTTAATTTTGAAGGATTAGGGGCTATTGTATTGCATTCCTATAATTATCGGAAATCTTTATTTGGGTTAGGGAATCCACAAATTAATTTCGTCGGGTGTAACTGCGTTATCCCAGTTGTTGAATGATAAGTGAATTTAGTTTCATTTGCATACATGAAATTTTAGAAATATTTTGATATTTACAACTAAGAGATTAATCAAACTATCAATTTGATAATTTAAAAGAAAAATATTCTTTCCTTTCAGGTATATGGAATTCTTGTTTTATCTACGATTCAAATTAAAGCTTGTGGCATACATAAAATCAAACAGAAAAGGCAAATATGAGATTTATTATAAAAAAAATCGCATTCTTCCCAATCATTCATTCTTCAATTTACCTGTATTTCTTAATATTCATATCTATTTAAGCATTCCATTCGTCTTATGTGACGAAAAACGAAACAAAATATTATGAACGACTGATACACTCATTCTAACAAACCTTAAATGTAATTCTGACTTCGAACTATAAACATTAGAATATGAATAGGACGGGTCATCTACAGAATACGTAAATTCAAATTTCTTCCCAATCATTCATTCTTCAATTTACCTGTATTTCTTAATATTCATATCTATTTAAGCATTCCATTCGTCTCATGTGACGAAAAACGAAACAAAATATTATGAACGACTGATACACTCATTCTAACAAACCTTAAATGTAATTTTGACTTCGAACTATAAACATTAGAATATGAATAGGACGGGTCATCTACAGAATTCGTAAATTCAATTTTTAAAATTAAAACTAGAAAATAGCTGTTGGTCATCTAATTGTAGTAATGATCAAAATATCGTATTAGCATCATAACTTTTAAACACTAGGAGAATTTTTCTATACTCTATATGAGAAGTTTTTCTTATTCAAATAGCTTGCCGTCATTCACCGTAATAATATACGATATATACAACTGATTTATTACACATGTAATTTAGGTTTTTTAAAAATGTATACGTGAACACTTTTTTTCCCCTAGTGTGAGGAACCTGTTATAATGCATGTAAACGAATGTTCAAATTAAATTTTTTAATAATTTAGTGTTTCAAATAAGGAGGTTTGTAATTAGATAAATAAATTTTCTGAAATAAAGTTTATTGTTATATAATATCATACATTTTTGTACATAGCTCTACCAACATCACATTTATATACAATTACATTACTAATAGTATACATAATATCTCTATCAAATGATACTATCTAACACAATATTCTCAATATTGAAATAATATTTTACAAGCAATTCATACATATGGGAAGAGTCATTGTAACTCAATTTTATGAATTCAGTACAAGTTTGTGTATCCATTACACTCAATTGCTCCTTACGCATTTTCAGTAAGGATGAAATCTGCAAAATCATCAATTGGGCAATACTCGGTTATATTGTTGAGCTGTAATTACCATCTATTGATGACGATTGAGGGGTGTAGTGGTAGCCGGAACTCTGGGTCTTTTGAAGTTTCGTTTCTTGCACTGTTTTCCTTGATTTGTCCGTCTGGAATTCCGTTGGCCATCTCCTTGTTATAATTATGGTGATTGTATTATACCACCTCCACCGCTTCGTATGTGTGTGTGTGGACGTTTTTTGAGTATGGAGGACGACCATTGATCATGATTTTTTTATTTACGCACCTGCACAAGCTCATACTTTTGGGCATTATACTCGTCTTCATCATCTGTATACACTGGTACATACTCCATACCGGTTTTCAAAAAAGGCGGACCCGTGACTGAAGCCTCGCATACTGCATCAATTACCTTCCACTGACGATTACTCAGATTCTTGAAGAAATCCGAGGCCTCGTTTTTCTCTTCTTCAGCGAGAATATCTAACTCATCCTGAGTTAGATATTCCCTAATGTGCGCCATGTAGGCACCATGATTGTTTTTCTCCAATTGTATTATGACCTCCGCCATTGTTAGTAGGCCCTCTATGAACTTTGTGCAGATTTCGGCACTTGACCGATATTCTTCAGCCTTCTTCTTTGCATTCACTGCATCCACATAATCTGTATTATATATGGATGCGTGGTCCGCATCCCAACTTGAATACATAAATAAGTGGTATAAATACAGCCCTCCACTTTCGCGATCGAAAATATCGGACGAGTAACTGAATCCGAACATTTTTCAGCAGTTTTTCAATAATTTGTCTGAACTAAACAGAATGATAACCGAAACTATACACACTGTGTTTATATAATAGCTATCCCTACCCGTTCTGAAATACGCATACTCCCCCAAATAAAGACTTAAATATGCAATTCCCGCGGTCACTGAAATACCTAGACCACCCCCGCCGAATTACTTTTCAACCTCCGATGAATAAATTATCTGATGCCATCGACGGATTTCTATGAAATCACACCCTCACACTGTCCCTAAACTAATTTTGTAAAGAAAAAAAATATTTCCGCTGACCACCCACGTCAAATTACTTTTCAATCCCCCGATGAATAACTTCTTTTGACGGAATTTTTTTAGACCACCCTCGCCTAATCTACCTTCAAACCCTATCCACCTGTCACCATCAATCATTAGTTAATACACCCCTGTCATTATTTATTACTCCACACCTGGCATGTCTAACAATACACCTGTCATGATTTACGACCTTGACCTGTCATGTTTAACAATAGATCTGTCATGATTTACGACTTGAAGTCAAGACCTTCTACTGCGAAAGGAAGAAAATCACACAAAACATACACCAGAAGTCGAAATAGGGTCAAAACAAAATTACAAACTAGCTACATGCAATCACTGTATAGCACGAATTCAGTTATGCTATATGAATATGGCTCAATTTTAACAAGATGTTCATGAATTTCTGCCTTATATTTATTTAAATTCTTTTCCCTTTTGATACTGGATTGAAGTTTGTTGAAGTATTTTATGCAGCAGTATATTAGCATTGTTTCGTTTTTGCCAGCTTATGCATAGGAAAAATGTGCAGGTATTGTAAGCAGTATTCTTGTTCTCTTCAAACCTATTTTTGTTTTCAAACAAGAATATGAGGCATTCTTGAACATGAATGGCAGCAGCTGTTAGAATTACAACTTCTCTAAATTTCCCTCTACAAGATTCACCAAGAGACATTTTCAATTTCGCTTTTGAAGATGGGTTACCCTATCTAAATTTGAGGTAGACCCATAGAAGATAATTCCATACCTGACTTTGGCTTCAAATACAGCTTGATAAATAATTTCAATTGTATTTTTGTCTAGGTACCTCCTGAGAACTCCCAAAAAATAGCATATAGAACTGAACTGGTTGCACAATACTGAAATATGTTTCTCCACGATCATCACAGAATTCACCAATTCTGATATAAAATTTGATTACAGAATGCTGGAATTCTCTCTCTTGAAATTGAAGAAATATTC
>JARQZK010005124.1:355000-385000 GCA_030704885.1 Cynegetis impunctata | reverse complement strand
TGAAGATTAGCGGGATTCTGCGATCTTTAACGATAGCAAAATGATCTATAATATCCTCATAAAATTTTTTGTCTTTCGCCAAAAGTTTTACCAATTCCTTTTCAATAGACAACAAACTAATATTTTTCAAACGATCCTGGCTCATTGAATTTCGTAAATAAGTTTTAATTCTCTTAAGAGAATTCACCGGGATAGAAACAATTATACAAAAGAGTTTATAAACTTGGGATAAATCTTGATTCAAATCATTATCAAAAAGGTATTTAATAGTCATCACATGATTTTCATTTTGCCCCAACATTTCATTGTCACTATAAACAACACACAGTTCACTTTTTAGGGCCACCTTATCAAAAAAAGTGTATTTTTGACATAAATTTTCCAAAAGGTTATCTGGAAAATTAGCCGAAAATCCGGTAAACAAATTTTTATTGAGTAATTCGAAGAAATGCAGTTCTTTCAAATCAGAGAACCTTATTTCTATTTGACCCCTAATAGTATCCAAAATTTCATAAAATATTTGCTTATAGTGAAGCTTCATATCTGCGAAACTAAATTTTTTTCGTTTTGGGCTAAATTGAGTCGTATCATCAGTCGTTTGAAATACAGAAAATAGTTTTTTGAAATAAACTTCTGCACGAAATTCTGAAATTTTCTCCAAAAGAAACTTGAGCCGATTTCGTGAGTAAATCACATCTGAAAACTTGTGCTGTAAGATTTGAAAAACTATTTCTATTTGTTCAAAAATTAATCTAAAGATGTTTAAAAAATATATAAATTCCTTATCTTGTAAGTAAGATATTAATCCGCGTGCGGTATTTAAAGTTACTTTATCGGTGAAAAATTCCTCACTCTCAACTATAGAATTAAGAGCCTCTAAAATTTTATCCTTATTATTGTGTATAGTAAAGATAGCTCTTGAAGTAAAATTCCACCTAGTTGGTGCGTTACTTGGAATTCTGTTACCTACTATTTCATCTAGAAATTTTGTGCGCGTTGTTGATTTTGAAAAAAATGTTGAAAATGCAGATAAATTTGAAAAAAAAATTCTAACTTGCCTAATAGAACTACAAGCGTTACTTAAAACCAAATTCAGGTTATGTGCATAACAATGTGTAAAAATAGCTTGAGGAGCAACAGATTTAATTTTTGTTTGTAGACCGTTTAAATGGCCAGCCATAACCGCTGCGCCGTCATAGGTTTGTGCTATAAGTTTAGATTGAAAATTAAACTTCGAAAATTTCTCATTTAAAAAATCGAATAAATCGGTGGCAGACCTTCCAGAACTGACATCATGAAAACCTAAAAATCTCTCAAATAATGTTCCATCTTTTACGAACCTGCATATTATCGACAACTGCGATTTACAGCTAATGTCAGTTGTCTCATCTACTTGCCAGGAAAAAAAATTAACATTTTTAAGTTCATTTTCGATAAAAGTTTCCAAAACATAGGTAGCAGAGTTTATAATTTCGTTTTGAGTTGTTTTTGAGGTTCCGGAGAAAACTGTAGCGTTGTTAATGAAATTATACAGCTTTTCGTCATATTTGCAAAATAGATCAAGGAGTTCCTTAAAATTTCCCTTATTGCTAGATTCGTCTGTTTCATCTTGTCCCCTAATTGCTATATCTTGGCGACATAAAAATAATATAATGTCGACCAGTTTCTCCAATATTTCTCTGTTTTCCTTAACTTTTTCGTTGTATTTTTCTAATTCTTGAACACGTGCTGTATCAATAACATTAATAATGTTTTTTTTTTCAAACATTTTAAATTCGATCCGCGACACGACATGTTCCTGGGATTTTTCGTGCCTTTCCAAAGAACGTGATAAATTTTTTAAATCGTCAAATCCTAAGCGGCCCCAAACAGAGACATTTTCACTAGTAAAAAGTAAACACTGCCAACAAAATAATTTATTTTTTACCTGTGATCCGGTTAGGCAAGGATGCCTCTCATAATCCTTTGTATTGAAACCGCGGTTTTGTTTTCTGTTACGCTGCACCAAATTCTTCAATTCAGGGGTAGGTCTCACTGTTTTTATCAAAACTTTATCCTCATAACTTAGAGCACTAAAGTTATGGGATAACAAATATTCCACTAAGTCACCATTGAAATTTTTGAAATTAACAGTAATCAAACTCATTTTAACACAATACGCGAGCTGTTTCTGGCGGCCATTAGCGAATTACGACACATTACGATTTCCAACGAAATTAACTCGATGTCACGCGAAATTCTATAGTTGTGATTGGTCGACATTATATGAGACTGGGTTTCCTATCCCTGTTGCCATTTACATGTGTTTTGCTTTACTATTGCAATAAAGTATTCATCCGAGTATTTGCACCATTGTTTGCTTTTCTGTGGCAGGCATAATGAACGTTGAGAATATACCTTTCTAAGCTTTCCGCAGCGTTGCCACAAATCTTGAAATGAATGAAATGCAGTAAATGTAAATACCTTCTATCTTAATTAATAAATTTCATTATATAATGTAGGTTGAAAGAAAGGTAGGTGCATAAAATAATATGATTTTGATTAATATGAATATGCTGAATGCTGACTATTCAATATAATATATATATATTAGTGATACACGGAATATTTTTGAGGAGGCTTAGCCTCCTTAGCCTCCTTTGACTAGCCGCCCCTGATATATATATATATATATATATATATATATATATATATATATATATATATATATATATATATATATATATATATATATATATATATATATATATATATATTATTCTTATTATCATTAATATTTATTCAAAAAAAATAAGGAATACTACAATCACACATAATACAATAATTACCTAAGTTCCAAAAACAATCATCAGATATCAAATTTTTTCAGTCGTATACACGGTGTGTCGAAAAATATAAATTTCACTCAAGAGTAAAGTAACTTTATATTTGAAAATATCGAAAATTGTTGAAGAAAAAAGTTGTTCAGAACTGAAAACTACGTTCAAATATGCAATTGCATCCACTACATCTTTTTCTCATTTTGTCAACCATAACAATGCAAATTTAACTGTAGTTGCGTGTAATCTAGTATGCACTGACAAAGAAATGATTTGTTGATTTGTTTATAGCAAGATATGTTTGACAGTAAATGTCAAAACGCATAAGAAGTAATAAGACACATAAAAATGTTTACTACAGTTAAATTTGCTTTGTTATTGTTGACAAAATAAAAAAAATGATTTTTTTATGTTAGTAGATGCAATTGCATATTTGAACGTAGTTTTCAGTTCTGAACATCTTTTTTCTTTAACAATTTTTGATATTTTCAAATATAAAGGTACTTTACTCTTGAGTGAAATTTATATTTTTCGACACAGCGCGTATACGACTGAAAAAATTAGATATCTGATGATTGTATTTTAGATTTTAGAACATGCAGAACTTTTTATAAAGAATAACTTTTCTCCACGATCATCACAGAATTCGCCAATTCTGATATCAAATTTGATTACAGAATGTTGGAATTCTCTCTCTTGAGATTGAAGAAATATTCTGCAACACCTCTGCCCCCATGCAATTTGAATGTATTTGCTTTCTCTCCCTTGTAATAGAATAATATTCTCACACTGGCTAGCAATAATAACATTAGCCTTGACGCAGTTGATTGTCATCGTAGTGGCAAATTTGAGTAAGTGTCAAAATTATTGCTGTCACGTTTTCATTCGAAAATATAATAAGTAGCATGAATTTATTCAGTGATTCAGAATCAGAGTGTGAAAATAAACCACCTGAAATTACAGAAAGTGCTAATAAGTTTACTACCAAAACAATCAAAGAATGAATATGAAAAATATTACAAACTGTTCATGGATTGGAAACAAACAGGAAAACGGATTCCTTTTCCGAAAATATTTTGATTGCGTTTTTTGATGAATTATCGGAAAAATAGAAATCTTCAACAATGTGGAAAATATATTCAATATTAAAAGCAACGATAAACGTAAAACATGATACTTATAGACATTTCATTTTCATTTTGGTGTAATATAAATTATCTTTTGTTCGTTTTCATTTAAAAATATATATTTAAAATTTTTGATGGTGGAGAAAGTATAGTCTGCTACTCGGTTAGAATGAAAATTCGTGACGCTCGTGGTTCCTCACATCGAATTTTCATTCTAACCTTGTTACAGAATATACTATTCTTCCTAAAATGAATAATAAAAAAGTTTTCCATATGGTGTTCCAACTTAGTGAGACAAACTAAATATATATATATATATATATATATATATAAATATATATATATATATATATATATATATATATATATATATATATATATATATATATATATATATATATATATATATATATATATATAATGTTCAGAAAGATTTCCGCGGTCGGAAGTATTTGAAAAACTTGGTTCTCGGGATGAACCGCGTAAAATATTTGAAAAATCTCGACGTTTCGGCTCCTTTTGCGAAGCCATCTTCAGGAGAATTAGAGGGGAAAATAATTCAGATACGTGGCCTTAATCTGCCTACTCCACGAATCGAATCAGGAGGAATCGGAAATAATACGATTGCGTGGTCTCAACCTGCCTGCTCCACCAACCGTACTGCTTCCTGTCAACTCTGAAGTTTCAACCTGTCTACTCTTCAGAGTCAACTGACGGGCCGATCGTCGCGTGGCCGTATTTATAGGGAAGGGGGGCGGGTACTCCATTGACGTAGTTATTGACGTAGTTTTTGACGTAGTATTGACGTCAATGGGGTATTCACGCACGGTATCAGTGCGGGATGTACTCCGATTGGGTGTGACATGGCGACCACTCAGAAGTGGTTTCCATGCTGATGGGAGTCTGTGACTGTCATCTCTGGTGTTCAAACAATTTGGACGTTTTTCTATTTCTACAGCTTCACGGAAAATTCGGGATTTGAAAGATCGGACGGGAGCAATAGTTCTTGTATTGGGGAAATCGATAATGTGGCCTGTTTGGGTGTGATGTTGGGAAAGGGCGTTGGTGATATCTGAATGTCTTACTGAAACTGAATGTTCCTTGGCACGGACCTCAATTCGTCGGTTCGTTTGTCCTATATAAGAACGAGGACAATGGAACAGGGAATCTCATAAACACCGTGATTTTAGTTCGGAATTTTATCCTTGACGGATCTGACCAGATGGGAGAGTTTTTGTTGGGTGGTGAATATTGTTTTGATGTTTGTGTTTTTGAGAGATCTTGCGATCTTATCTGTTACTCCTTTGATGTAAGGAAGGAATAATTTAGGTGTAGATTCTTGGTCAGTGGGATTGGAACGTGGTAGAGGTGGGGTGATGTGTGTGTGTTTGCGTATGTTCTTGTTGATTTGATATGTGTTGTAACCGTTCTGTAATAATATATGTTTTAGAGTCTTGAGTTCTGATTCACGGTGTTCGTCGTCAGATAGTCGAATGGAGCGGTAGATTAGGGTATTAACTACAGAGTTAAGTTGAGAGGGATGGTGGTGAGACTGGGCGTTCAGATAACGGTTTGTATTGGTGGGTTTACGATAAACTGAATACGAGAAGCCTTGGGATGGAAGTTTTTTGACCATGACATCGAGGAATGGCAGAGACCCATCGTTTTCCACTTCCATTGTGAATTGGATTGGTATTGGTATTGGTATGTTTGGATGGTGACCGATGCGCTGCGACCTTATTAGATCTATTGTGCCCCATCTTCTTCTGCTTCTCGATGCGTTCTCGTTTTACAGCAGCCCCTCAAGCCTCAATACCTTCAGGAATTTGAGGATTTTAAGGGGGTCTATTCGTGGTATTTCTTCTACAGTCAGCTGGTATGATCCCAGTGTGTTCAGTCTTTCATGGTGCACAGCATAACACTCCATCAGTATATGGTGAGGTGTTTCTGGACGTTCCTTGCAGAATCTGCAGGTGCTGTCCCCCTCTAAACCTAGCTTCCTTAGGTGTTCTTTGAGTCTGCAATGCCCCGTAAGAAATCCTGTGATTGTCTTGAGACTAGTTTTGCTGAGGTTAATCAGTGTCTTCGATCTTGCTCGGTTGAACTTTCCGAGGAGATCTTTGGCCTGCCTCAGTCCTGGAAGTCTTTGCCAGTATGTTGCTCTCATTGCTTCTTCAGCTTTATTGAGTTCTTCCTGGAAGTAAGATTTTCCAAGTCCGCAGAAAGGCTCTGGCCCGATTAGTGGCGTTGACGCACCCTTTCGTGCCAGGGTGTCTGCTTGTTCATTACCCTTCACTCCGACGTGCCCCGGCACCCAGAGGAGGATCACTTTGTTGTTCCTGTCCAGATCGTTTAGTTTATCTAGGCAGGTTTACAAACCATCTTTGAGTTGATGTTATAAGAGCTCAACGCTTTGATGGCTGCTTGGCTATCGGAGAGGATCGCAATTTCCTTGTTCCGGTATTTCCTATCGAGGTTGAACTGAATGCACCTTTCTATGGCGTGAATTTCCGCTTGAAAAATACTAGGGAACTGGCCCATGGGTTCTGAGTATTTGGTACGAGGCCCAACGACTCCTGCTCCAGTTCCTTCGGGAGTTTTAGACCCGTCCGTATACCATATTATGGTGTTCTTCTCCAGTGCTCGAATGGATTCTATGCTCCATTCCTTCTTGGTATTTAGTTCCGTTCGAAATAATTTTTTGAAACTAATTTTCCTGGTAATTTCGTCAGTTGGGAGGTCAGCAAGGTGTGCACTTCCGGTAAGGGTTGAGTCCCTTGTACCGTATGCAGCACCTTTGAGTCCAACTTTAGCCAACCTGAGGTTTGCTCCCCAAGCAGTTCTCCTCACCATGATGTGGAGAGGAGTGAGTTCCAGAACTACCTCTAGTGCTGCTGTTGGAGTCGATCTCATTGCTCCTGTTATACAAAGACATGCTAGTCTTTGCACTTTCTCCAAGGATTTCTTTGCTGTGGTGAGTTCGGTTCTGCCATACCACACTACTGCTCCGTAGGTGATCATAGGTCTCACTATCATGGTGTACATCCATCGCAGTATTGATGGGTTACAGCCCCACGTTTTTCCTGCGATGTTCCTGCACACCATCAGTGATGATTTTGCCTTGTTAACGATCTTTTCTACGTGCATGTTCCAGAGTAGTTTTGAGTCTAGGGTGAGCCCTAGATACTTCACAACTTGCTGCCATTCTAAGTCTGCTCCGTCGAGACGAATAGTCCATAAGTGCTGAAGCTTTATTCTTCTAGTGAAGGGTACCACTGTGGTTTTTGATGCGTTAATTCTCAATCCCACCGAGAGGCACCACTTTCTGGTAGTCTCTAGCTCCCTTTCTATGAGGTCGCAGAGGGTTCCTTCGAATTTACCTTTGGCCATGATGACTATGTCGTCAGCATAGCCGAGGCAAGTGACTCCGTTCCCGGTCAGTGTTTCGAGTAATTCGTCCACTACAAGACTCCACATCAGAGGTGATAGTACCCCTCCTTGTGGGCATCCCCTGTTTGTACTGATCCGAAAGGTGTTCTCGCCCACCTTCGTTTCGGCCGTTCTTGTAGCCAGCATTTGGCACATCCATCTGGATGTTGTTCTGTCCACTCCCTTGTTCATTAGGGCCCTTTTTATTGCTTCGTGAGAGGTGTTGTCGAATGCCCCCTCTATGTCTAAAAAGGCGCAAATGGCCATTTCTTTATACTCAAGTGACTTCTGGATGTTTTCGGTAAGCACATAAAGAGCGGTTTCCGTTGATCTGCCCGCCCTGTATGCATGCTGCCCGGGGTGCAATGGCACCCTCTCCAGTATCTTGGTTCTAATGTAGTTATCTACCATCTTCTCCAGTGTCTTCAGTAGGAAGGATGTGAGACAGATTGGTCTGAATGACTTCGGGAGGGTGGGGTCCTTCCTTCCTGCTTTGGGAATGAAAATTACCCGTGCTCTCCTCCAGGTGCTCGGTATGTACCCGAGCGCCAGACTAAATCTGGCTGCTTTAATAATGAACGGCAGTAATTCCGTCTGCCCTTTTCGCAAAAGGGCCGGAAATATGCCGTCAATTCCCGGTGACTTGAATGGTTGAAAGGAGTTAATTGCCCATTTAAGCCTCTGGGGAGTGCATATGGTTTTTGCTACTTCCCAGTCTTCTCGTTTGGCCCTGCCTGGTTCTTCCCGTGATCTTCCGGGTTCAAATGGTATGCTGCCTGGAAAGTGCGTCTCCAGTAGGATGAGAGCTCGTTGCTCTTCATCCTCTGTGTAGCTACCATTTGTTCTTCTGAGTGACATTGGTCCTTGCTCTCTGCCTCTTGCCATGGTTTTGTGCAATTTGGCTGCTGCGGGGCTTGATGTGATTGTCTCACAGAAGCTCCTGAAGCTGTTTCTTTTGGCTTTCCTTATTTCTTTATTATATTCTGTCAGCCTTTCGGTGTATCCCTGCCAGTCTCCGTGTCGCTTTGCCTTGTTGAATAGCCGGCGGACTTCGGATCTTAGATTTGACAGGTGGTTATTCCACCAAATGGTGCTACTGTGTGATTTATTTTCTTTTATCGGGCAGCTGGATTTGTAAGCATCCATGATTGCCCCATTAACTTCCTCTAGGGTCTGCTCAAATTCGATATGGCTGTTGCTGTCGAACTTGATCTGTTCTAGGTTACATTTTAATTTGGTGGTGTATTTTTCCCAATCTGTGTTTCTAGGATTCCTAGTGAAGGATGTTTGTGTTACAAGCCCTTCCACGTTGAACATAATGATTCTATGGTCGGAGAGAGATGGTTCGTCTGTAACCCTCCAGTTCCTTACCATTCTACTAATGCTCGGGCTGCCGAGCGTTAAATCTAATACTTCTTGTCTAGCCCTAGTTACAAAGGTGGGGACACATCCCACATTAAGTACGTTAAGGTTAGCCGCGAGTATAAATTCTAGCAGTTGCTCACCTCTTCGATTGGTGTCCGTGCTGCCCCAGATGGTGTTGTGCGCGTTTGCATCGCAGCCTAGCAGGAGGGGTAGATTGCTCCTGCTACAGTAGTCGGATAGCCTCTGTACTTCCTCTGGTGGTGCTTGCCCGTCTCCAGCAAAGTATCCTGAGGCTTTCACTATGTCGAGGGGTGAGTGCCCTGTGCGGATCTTGGCCCGAACTGGCACTAGGTCCCTCGTCATAAATTCCGAAAGATAGATATAATTAATATCGTTTCTGATCAGAATGCAAGCTCTGGGGTTGTCACATCTGACATCCCAGATTACCTTACCTTCTCTGTTCGGCAGTCTTCTGATCTGCCCCCTGTTGACCCAAGGTTCTTGGATCAACACTACTCCCAAGTTTGCCCTGGAAAACACCCTCGATAAGGCGGCTGATGGCCCCTTAGCGTGATGAGTGTTCACCTGGGCAACTTTTACTGGTGTAGCCATTGCTACTGGAGAGTTGGAGTGCTTGCCTCCTGATCGTCCTGCAGCATTTGTTCTTCTTCGCTCGATACCACCAGGCTTGCCTGGGGGTGGCAGATCTTGTTTCTTCCGATTGTTTCTGGAGGGTTTCTTGGAGGAAGAACCTTTACCGGATTCTTGCTGCGAAGGTTTTCCTTCTCTTACTAGTTTTTCCCTCTCTGCTTCTCGAGGAGAGCTCGGAGTGCGAGAGGTGCCAGGACGCTCTTGAGCATCCTGGGTTGCGGTGACTTCCCGCGATTTTGGGTTTCCCTTCTTGTCCATGTAGTTCCCACGAAAAGCTAGGGAATTAAAAAGTCGACCACGCCGGAGCCCTGCACGGCGTGGCAAGGCTATTATTCGAGGAGGTCGCCTAGTATCCTCGAGGCTCCGTTAACGACGGTGCTCTCCCACCGCCATGCATCCATAGGCACGGTTCGCATAACACCTTAGATTGGAGGGTCGGTCAGCGCCACCTTATTGGTTATTCGGTGGTAACCTGCAGTGTGTCTGTGGATAGCACAGCCTGCACTGCAGGTCGTTCGGCTATCCGCCACCTGCCGACGCTCCCAGTAGCCACCCAGGCCCTGGGTTGTGAATTGGATACTCGGATGTATGCCATTCAAATGATTCAAGAAGCGGAGCAACGAGTCTCCGCCATGGGGCCAGATCGCAAAGACATCTTCTACATAACGTAGCCAGCATGATGGTTTAAGGTCAAATGACGAGAGAGCTTGGGTTTCGAAATGTTCCATGAAAATGTTGGCTATGACGGGGGAGAGAGGAGATCCCATTGGGGCTCCCTTAATTTGTCTGAAGAAATTGCCTTGAAAGATAAAGTAAGTGTTGGCCATGCAGTGTTTGATCAGGGATAGGTTGTCTGGGGATATTTCATGTTTCGTGTCTAGGATGGAAAGTGTTTCTTCGATGGGGATATTTGTAAATAAGGAGACAATATCAAAACTAACAAGGAGATCAGTTGGGGTAATATCAATACTTTTGAGGAGTTCTATGAAGTGAAAAGAGTTTTTTACGTATGACTGGGTTTGTTCGGCAAGGGGTTGAAGGGTTTTGGCGAGATATTTCGCAAGAGGATGTGTTGGACAATTGTAAGCGCTGACAATGGGTCGAAGTGGAATATTAGGCTTGTGAACTTTAGGTAGACCATAAATTCGAGGAGTTCTTGAAGATTTTTCTCTTGGGATTAGAGACTTTTTTATTTCACGTGGCAGGTTCGATTGGTTGATACAAGATTTTGTGGTTTTCTCCAGGTATGTTGTCGGGTCATGAGGGATACGCTTATAGTCGGGGGTGTCAAGAAGATTGGACATTTTATCGAGGTAAGAAGAAGTGTTGAGAATGACAGTGGCATTGCCTTTATCGGCAGGGAGGACGACTAGATTTTGGTCATTGTAAAGTTCTTTGAGAGATTGCCTCTCAGAAAAAGTGAGGTTGGGACGGGGTGGCCGACTTGTACGAAGAAATTTGGAGTAAGCAGATTGAGGCCACGTATCTGAATTATTTTCCCTTCTAATTCTCCTGAAGATGGCTTCGCAAAAGGAGCCGAAACGTCGAGATTTTTCAAATCTTTCACGCGGTTCATCCCGAGAACCAAGTTTTTCAAATATATATATATATATATATATATATATATATATATATATATATATATATATATATATATATATATATATATATATATATATATATATATAATATATATATATATATATATATATAATATATATATATATATATAAATATATATATATATATATATATATATATATATATATATATATTCTTATATGAAAATCTGCCCTAAAAAATTGATTAAAAATGTTTTTGAGTCCATAGTTTTCCGCTAGGTGGCGCAATCTACCACTTATAAAATATAATTGGAGTTTTTACGAAATATTCTCCAATTTAGTCTGGTGAAAAATATCAACTTTAGAAACTACTGTCCTAATTCTACAACTTTTGTTAAGGTCTTTTCTTGTATTATCTATTCTGAAATGGTGGGGGAAGTTCTCTTTCTTTGACATAAAAAAGACTGTAACTCCATAATACATGAACCGATTTTCTAGAATCTATGCAAAGAGTATTGAATGTAGATTTCAGTAACAAATAACAAAAACACTCTTAATTTTCCAATCGGCAACTAGAGGGCTTTATGTAACAGCTAGCTCTATTTATGATTTTTTTTGAGAAATTTCAAATGCAATGCTATAAATATAACTAGCAAAGAAAAAGCCAAATTTGATGACTTATTGACCTGTCGAAACCGCGAACTAATATTTCTTTTCATTCCAAAGATATTGGCATTTTTTTATGAATGTTGGTGATTGTTGTCTCGCCCTGTAAGGTGGAAGAGAAATTATGTTGCTAAACTTGTTTTGAAAAAAAAACAAGTAGAAACGCATCATAAAAATATTTACTAACATTACATAATGAAACAAAACTAGTACGGTCAAATTAGACCAAAAAAAATTGGAGTGAAGCTACAAAAATTCGCACCCAGCTGAAAATTGGTAGGATTGCTCAAAACACCATTATAAATGAAATCTAAAAAGTCCTCATCGCTCTGATACGTGCGAAAAAACTAACTCAGGGTCGAATGTCACAAAAACGGTTTTTCTGCGATTTTCAGCAAAGCAGTAAGTTTTATCATGGAATTAGTCTAGACAAAAATTGTAGATCACCTAATTATCTATAAAAAACGTTTGAATAAGTTTTTTCTTCAGAGCCACCGTTTTTGAGATCAACGATTCAGAAAGTTGAAAGAAATGCAAAAAACACTTAACTAGCTCAAAGGTGGCGTTGAAACGTGCATATTATGACGATTACATTTATTTCAACTTTTTGAATCGTTATATCTCAAAAACGGCGACTCTTAGAAGAAAAAGTATTTTGAAATTTTTTATAGATAATTATCTGATCTACAATTTTTGTCTGGGCTAATTTCATGCTGTAAAATAATATGATAAGGATGCATTTTATAATCCTTTAATATTCTTGGCACCAAATAATTATTCAATCCTAGATCTCTTGCAATTTTTCGAATACACAAATGGGGTTCAGACTTAACTAACGCCAAAACGTTAATAGCATTTTCTTCATTGCGACTTCTACGTATCCTATTTCTTAATGCGACAGGTTGAACATTACTGGTTTCTCTCAATCTTTGTGCTATTCCTTTGAATAATTTCCGAGAATGACACTGTCTTTCAGGATATCGTATCGCATACTCCCTTTCAGCAACTACTTCATTTTGTAGACTTTCAAAATCTACACTGAGCATATCATATGCCTCTTCATTTGAATAAAAAGGCATTATAAAAGAGTTAGTTTGCAAACAGTCAGAATAAATTTGACAGCAATAAAAACTTAAAAGTAAACAATCATAAAACATTAGTGTCATTTCCATAGGTAACTTGCTGACTTTTGAAACATCTATCTCTCAACAGTTTAACATCATTCGTAATATTGCAGCTCGTCCATGAACATAAAACTATAAGAGATCGTTTGAGAGATTTGGGATTGAATTTTTACCCGAAAATTTTCATCTGAAATAGTTCAAAGCAAATACTGGCAAGCATTTTGAGTATTTAAAATAATGAGATAGAGTGAGCGTTTTGTGAATTGCTGTTATGAGTAGCTCCCTTAGTTTTGTTTCATTATGTAATGTTTATAAATATTTTTGTGATGCGTTTCTACTTGTTATTTTATTTTCAAAACAGTTTTAGCAACATAATTTCTCTTCCACCTTACAGGGCGAGACAACAATCACCAACACTCATCAAAAAATGCCAATATCTTTAGAATGAAAAGAGATATCAGTTCGCGGTTTTGACAGGTCAATTAGTCATCAAATTTGACTTTTTGTTAGCTAGTTAGATTTATAGCATTGCATTTGAAATTTCTCAAAAAAAAATCGTAAATTGAGCTAGGTGTTACATAACGCCCTCTAGTTGCCGATTGGAAAATTAAAAGTGTTTTTGTTATTAGTGACTGAAATCTACATTCAATATTCTTTGCATAGAGTCTATGTTTTCGAAAATCGGTGCATGCATTATGGAGTTACAGTCTTTTTTATGTCGAAGATAGAGAACTTCCCCCACCATTTCAAAATAGGTAATACAGAAAAATGACTTCGACAAAAGTTGTAGAATTAGGACAGTAGTTTCTAAAGTTGATATTTTTTACCAGCCTAAATTGGGGAATATTTTGTAAAAAATCCAATTATATTTTATAAGTGGTAGATTGCGCCACCTAGCGGAAAACTATGGACTCAAAAACATTTTTAATCATTTTTTCAGGGCAGATTTTTATTTAAGAATTTTTTTCTCCAAATTCTAGGACATACGGTTTCCGAGATACGGCCGGTATATATATATATATATATATATATATATATATATATATATATATATATATATATATATATATATATATATATATATATATATATATATAAATATATAATATATATATATATATAATATATATATATATATATATATATATATATATATATATATATATATATATATATATATATATATATATATATATATATATATATATATATATATATATATATATATATATATATATGACCGGTACAGATAGGCAGTTAGATAATTTCCTTAAATATATAAATACTTTCTACGACTCGATTCAATTTACAAAAGAAGTAGAAAACGAAAACGGTTCCTTGAATTTCTTAGACGTTCAGATTGCTAGGAATTTGAATTCTCTTACTTTCAACATTTATAGAAAACCAACCTTCACAGATACTTCAATTCAAAGCGACAGTAACCAACACATTAAAATTAAACTCAGTGCTTTTCATTCGTTCATTCATAGGTTGTTCACGATTCCATTATCGGAAACAAATTTTCAAACTGAAGTTAATACAATTAAATTATTAGCCATCAATAACGGTTACAGTGAAAGTCTTATCGACAAGCTCATTGGGAAAAAACGAATAAAGTATCTGTTGCATTCAATATACCCCACGCAAACTATTAATGAAGAACAAAAATACTTCCCAATGAATTATGTGCTTAATTTGAGTAGCAAAATTTGTATCAGACTATCGAAAAATAACGTTAAAACAATTTGTACAAATAAAAGTAACTTGAAGTCATTCTTGGTCAATAATGAAGAAAAATCTAACATCGGAGAAAACAGTGGTGTTTACAAAATATTTTGCGACGAATGTCCTGCTTTCTATATTGGACAAACAGGAAGGAATATAAATATTCGTGTTGAAGAACATAAAAAGTCAATTTTACAAAACAAAAATACCACTGGCTTCTCCGAACATTGTATAAAATTCAATCACTTCCTGGATTTAAACAAAACCAAATTGTTACATTCAGGTAACAAAGGAAAACGCCTTGACCCTCTTGAAATTCTCGAAATAAGTTCCGCTAATAATTGTCAATTGCCCCTTGTAAACGAACAAATTTATTTTCAGGTATCACCTTTGCTTTTGTCTGTTTTATAAATTAGGATGCAATACTCTCCTGTAGTCAGTCTTGATAATGAGTTCATAACTCGAAACATGTCGATTTTTCGTTACTGCTAAATACAGTATCTAAATATTTTTTATATTGTGAAACATAGGCCAAGTGTGTTTATTTTAAAGTTTATACTTTATATATATTATATATACCTATATATATATATATATATATATATATATATATATATATATATATATATATATATATATATATATATATATATATATATATATATATATATATATATATATATATATATATATATATATATATAATATATATATTATATATATATATATATACATATATTATATATATATAAATATATATTATATATATATATATATATATATATATATATATATATATATATATATATATATATATATATATATATATATATATATATATATATATATATATATATATATATATATATATATATATATATATATATATATATATATATATATATATATATATATATTACACTAAATTGCGTTGGATCATTATACAAACTTAAAATCTCTGGTGTCATGGATAGATAAGTAATTACAGAAGTATTTTCACAGAAAATTATTAATGATGTAACAAAATGAATTTTCAAATTAGAAAGAAGCGAAATCAAATTCTCTGCTCTCAATGTCTTCCTCTTCCTCGTCAGAATCTGTATTAAATAAAATTTCTCTAATTTTTGAGTATCGTTTTTCATGCTCCCAGAA
Organism: Cynegetis impunctata; assembly: GCA_030704885.1. NCBI lineage: Eukaryota > Metazoa > Arthropoda > Insecta > Coleoptera > Coccinellidae > Cynegetis > Cynegetis impunctata. The sequence goes on along the minus strand of JARQZK010005124.1, from coordinate 369,380 downwards.
GTCATCATCAGATTCTGAGCTGAATTCATCGCTGTCGCTATGATACTCTAAATTTTTGATATTTAAATGCCAAATTAAATTATTGATATGCTAAAAAAAATGCCAAACAGTTTAAAAGTGTTTTTTAATACAATTATAAAAATTTGAATTTTATTTTGATTAATAATTAATTGATTTTAAGCAAAATTAAAAAATATATAACTTCATGTTGTCCGTACTTCTACTGTCAGAAAATGTTGTCTTGCATATTTCTGATAGGTAATAGACCCTTGAAATTGTGGTATGTTCACAAACAAAAAATGCAAGTGTGCTCACTTAAAAACGTAAAATGAAAATCGTCGCTAACTCGCTTCGGGTGCTGACTGAGCGATTCTCCTAATCGTGGAACGTAAACGAAAATAATCGTTTCTGCGAATATTGATGAATTCCCCTATTAGATAATTATGTTAGGTTTCAGAAATGCCAATGGACTTTATCTTGTTATGCATTTATTCCTTAGGAAAAGTCATTCAAGTGCTAATATCCATAGCAGAATGAAAATTTTCTACTATAGGTAGAGGGAGGCCAAAAAATGCTAAAAACATGCAATATGCTAAACTCAAATTTTACATGCTAACTGAGCCAAAAAGTGCTATATTTAGCATTAAAAATGCCAAAACGGCAACACTGCTGGTACTTGATATTTATGTACAGGTATTAAATTCCTAGGCTGATTTCCTCTAAGGTTCACAACCGTAAACCTAAACGCATTTTAATGACTATAATAAAATTAACCCTATTCTTAACTAAACGTCAACCGTTAATAAATATATTCTCAATAGCCTGTTATTACTTTAAAAACTATAAAAAAATCTACATATATCTGATAGGCAAATAAACTGTTTCAAAAAAAGAAATATCATTTTTTTCAAAAAACTGAAAATTCATCTTTAAATATAATTTTTATCATCATTTTCCATTTAAAATAAACAAGTTTTCATCTGTGTCAGATAAATAACCGTACGATAATATATGAATTCAGTATTTCATATATTATTCTAACGGTATTAGGAAAACTTACAAGTGCATGAATCATGAATCGTCGTTGATATCTCAGACAGATATCTCCCGCCAATAATTCTCGGAGAAATACACCAGGCGACCAGGCAATCCAATGTTTTTAGCTTTTCAGTACACAAGGGCACAGGTAAATTGCAATAATTATTTCTATAGAAAATTATTGGAAGTGTGTCACTTATACTATTAATCAATAGGTGGCGCGTATTAATTTATTTAATTTATTTTGCAAATATCTCGGTTTCTATTGCAAATAGGTCAAAAGTGATCAGAAACAATTTTGTAGAAAATTTTAATATCTACAATTTTTGTTGGAAACATTTTTCCATATTTTTCTATGTTTCCGAGATATTTCAAAAAAAGTGGTTTTGAGGGTGGTTTTTATTTTTTTTTACAAGCCTTGCAGGCTGATTTTCATTTTAAGATATTATCAAAAAGTCAGCCTTTCACAACAAATGTCGATATAAAATCTCCCTTTATTGGTCTATTATTATTTATTATATACTATAGTAATATAAAAAAATATTTGCATTTTTCTTAGAATTATAAGTTTCCCACTAAGAACGACTTATATTAGTATTGCATAATTTTGTTCACATGCAAACTCGCCTAACTTTTTGAATTGCAAACTGGTCGATTAAATCTTCACAATCTAAACGTTGAAGCACATCTGATTCTATGCATAGAATAGCTAAGCTATTGAGTCTATTTGCACCCATTGTAGAACGTAAGTAATTTTTAACTCGTTTTAAACAAGAAAACGATCGTTCTGCGCTACAGTTTGTTACGGATAAAGTTATAAATATTCGATAAGCGATTTCTACGTTTGGAAACTCAGTGTAAAGGTCGTTTGAATGCAGAAGTTTCAGAATATCAGAAGGTGAATTATTTTCCATCTTTTTTTCGGTGCAATGAGCATGGAAGTGCACAAATTCGTCTTCTAGTGAGGACTCAAGATCTGAACAATATATTTCTCTTAAACGTTTAGCTCGTTTACGAATTTCCCTATTATCTAAATCACCAAATTCAATGATAACCGAGAATTTTTCTTGAATCTTTTCATATGCTGTACATCTTTTACGCCTACCTAGTTACATTTGTATATTGTATACTGACTGTAGGTGGCAGCATGTGTAGTCGACAGTTGATTCAAAAATATAAAATTGTTCTTTTTAATTAAAATTAATTAATGTTATTGGATAATTCTCCAATTTTTGAAAAATTCATTAAGCTATAAAAGTTTCTGTTATCAAAAAGACATACATAATTTGAAAATATTTTTAATTCTTCAAAAAAATTACATAAATTTATCAATTCCAGAAAATAAAAATATCAACTTTAATTTTTTCAAACCTTTATGAAAATAAATTAATTAAACTATTTGAATAGTTTTTACTTAAATTTCCTATATTATAATATACAAAATTTTAATTTGATACATAATACTTGAATTATATTTCTTGAAAGATAAAATGTTTATTTAAAAGAATTAGTTATTTATATATCGTATAGAAAATTTTTTCTCACTTTCCAAATTTCGCCGCCCTAGAAAATTTGCCGCCCTGGGCACTAGCCCCGACTGCCCCTAGTATAAATCCACCACTGCATGTTCTATAAGAACATATGATGCTATACCCATTGGAGAAGTTGGGTTTTTGAGGAAAATTGAACCTTAAACAGAGTTTGGGAATATTTTGGAATAACTACTTTTAATTAGTTTACTATGGTCTATTAACCCAAAGAATGAAGAAGGTGTTTCTCTTCTATATAAATATCTTCGAACGGCTTGGTTGATATGTTGTAACAAGAAACAAGTTTTGGTTTTTTGTAACTATAAATATTTATACCTTAATGTGGATACAAACAATTCATAAAGTTTCCTCATAAAATTGATCGATATGGACATTCTCTTTATTAGAAACTTGAATGAAAGTATCTCACGACGATTGTCTAAGGGATTTTATGCTGATTTAGATAAAAGAATGCTTTTTAACAGTCCTCAAAATATTTTTAATGCTTTTCTCTGCAAAACGTCTAAACCACTAAGAACTGTATTAGATGCAGAGCCATAAAATATGCTACCATAATCAATAATACTGCTGATAAAATATTGTAGAAGGTCAAAGGTTTTCTCCGATCTGCTTCCCAATATTGTTTACATATATATTTCAAAACTTGTAATCTTTTTTCCGTTTTGTTTTTTATATGATTTATATATATATATATATATATATATATATATATATATATATATATATATATATAATAGAGATTTGGTTTGATTTTGGATTGTTCCAGGTTCGTAAAAATACTTTAAATTACTAGATTAATTCGTTCAATCAGGAGTAGTACTCCCTTCCTCAGTATCTTAGTATAGACAATAAAATAAACATAAAAATAAAAAGTGGGAAATTTTTAATATATATATATATATATATATATATCAATATATATATATATATATATATATATATATATATATATATATATATATATATATATATATATATATATATATATATATATATATCAGTGGCGGCTCGTGAGGTGTTTGTTTAAGGAGGCTACAAGAGGTGTTAAAAAATACACCATAGGCGAACATTTTTATGATTTCAAGGTCAACCGCCTTATAATTTAAAGAAAATCAAAGTAAAACAAGCCCCCTAAAATATTAATTCCTTTGGGAAAAAAATTGTTTCCACTTTCGAGTAACTACCTTGAGACCTACAACCCCTATTTACAATATTCACATAAACTCTTCCCAGCCAATTCATCAATTCATCAAATTTTTTTTTCTTTAACAAAATAGGTACCTACCTATCTACTTAACGAATTTGTTACCTATTCGAGGAATTAATCTATTGTTGCACAGCAACTATCAATAACATAAATTATGTTCTGTTTTCGAAGTAATTTAAATTTGATCCGCGACACGACATGTTCCTGGGATTTTTCGTGCGTTTCCAGAGATCGTGATAAATTTTTTAAATCGTCAAATCCTAAGCGGCCACAAGGAGAGACATTTTTCCTAGTAAAAAGTAAACACTGCCAACAAAATAACTAATTTTTACCTGTGATCTGGTTAGCCAAGGATGTCTCTCATAATTTCTGATATTAAAACCGCGATTCTGTTGTTTGTTACGCTGCACCAAATTGCTTAATTCCGGGGTAGGTCGCCATGTTTTCATTAAAACTTTATCGTCTTAACTGAGTGTACTAAAGTTATGGGATAACAAATATTCCACTAAGTCACCATTGAAATTTTTCAAATTAACTTCAGTAACCGAACTCATTTTAAAAACAATACGCCAGCAAAATAAATTAAAAATCATGGCACCGGCATAAAATTCAAAACAAACTGATCAGGATTAATCAGGCTTCAGTCTTTATGTGGTTGCTACGTGCACTGCAATAGAATAAATATGGTCGAATATTGTATGCTTTGAACCGAGCAGCTAGGTTCAATCGATGTTGCTATTTACATGTGTTTTCCTTCTCTATTGCAATGAAGTATTCATTCGCAGTATTCGCTCCGTTGTTTGCTTTTCTGGGCATGGCATAATTCGCCTAATGAACGTTGAAAATATACATTCTTAAGCCTCTGCAGCGTTGCCACTGTAAATGTAAATACCTTCTATCGTAATTAATAAATTATATTATATAATGTAGGTTGAAAGAAAGGTAGGTGCATAAAATAATATGATTTTGACTAATATGAATATGCTGAATGCTGACTATTTAATATAGTAATAGTAGTGATACACAGAATATTGAAGAGGCGGCTTAGCCTCCATAGCCGCCCCTGAGATATATATATATATATATATATATATATATATATATATATATATATAGATATAGATATATGTATAGATATATATATTTATATATATAGATATATGTATATATATATATATATATTATATATATATATATATATAAATAAATATATATATATTAAAATATATATATATATATATATATATATATATATATATATATATATATATATATATATATATATATATATATATACAGTGGCGTAGATAGGGGGGGGATCAAGGGGATCAATCCCCCCCCCATGAGCCTACGAAAATTATAATAGAATTGAATAAAAGTCTTCGTATCTACGTATTTGAGTATACATGAAATTTATTAAGCACTAGCACCTGTTTTGGTATTATGTATGTGCGATTATATGAAAATCATGTAGATATGTTTTCGTGACGACTGTGCAATTGTGTGTGCAATATCTACTTATAATTTCAACATTATAATTGAATCGGTGATTGTTTAAAGGGTACTAAGTCCAAAAATGAAAGTTTTGAGCAAATTGAAAAAATATGTTTAAAAGTTATTTATTTCATTTCATCGATACATGAAGTCAGCGTAATAAAAGTAAATGGGCGAGGAATCATTTATCTACGGAGAAATTACTATTATTTCCAATTTTTGTATTTTTTATTATTTTTTTAAAGGAAGGACTTAGTTCCATTCAACAATCAGTAAAACAAAATTAAGTAGTTATGATTAAACTAATATACTTTATTGGAGAAATAACACATAGAAATGAACAATAATTCTTACAAACATACCAAATGATAAACAAGTATCTACTTATGAAGCAAAAACACGACAAATTATTCATCTTTAACCTCCTGTTCAGAGTTGAATGGAACTAAGTCCGCGACTTAGTACCTTTCAACTTTTAGTACGTACGTATTATTAGTGCTTCCTAGAATGGGACTTAATTCCTTTCAACACCAAACGGTCGGGGATATAATTTGGTATAGAAATCCATATATAATACAATTTCAATGAAAAATGGACTTAGTACCCTTTCAACAATCACCGATTCAATTATAATCAAGAAATTGAATCGTTTTTCTAATTTTGGGTGAAGTAACTATTAGTTTTGAGCATATTCTATTCAATGTTCAATTAGTAAGTTTAATCGGTCACTTTGAGCAAAAAACTTGTTTAAAAAAGTTCAAATGGGTCTAATAGAAAATTTTCATTTCGAAAGGAAGAAGTCAACCAAAATCACCTCGTACTTCTTCTCTTTATAAATTGTATACTATACTTACTATTAAACAAAACTGCTCGAACTTTTGTTTAATGGTGTAGTATTATATCTAAAACACAAGCAGTTTTGTTTAATAGTATAAGTAGTATAAAATTTGGAAATAAAAGAAGTGCGAAGAGGTTATGATTGACTTCTTCCTTGGTTAATAAAATTTTCCATGTCACACACGTTTTTTGTTCCTAGTGACTGATTAAATTTCTGTTTACGTAGAATATTTTCAATCAATATTTAATATTTCGAATATTTTTTGAGGTAGAGTAGGTATCAAAATATGAGTAACTTTTGGCTTTGACAATTTAATTACTCCATAACATTTTGAAGTGAATAAAAATTTTCTGTGATAGCGTTCAATCCATTTCTGGACTTGGAGAAAGATTTACTTATCATGAGAATATAGTCTAGTCAACAAGTGCTTTTTTTGTTCAATTTTGTTCATGAGTCTCGGAAAAATATGAACAAGGTGTCATTCGATTCGAAAGAGCATGAAGATATTTTTTGAAAAAATTTAAGTTCCGTTCTTGAAAATTGTAAAACTTATAATCAATTTACTGAAAGAAAAAATTATCTCAAAAACTAGTTGATATCTAAATACATATACAAAAAGAGAAAATTTTTTAAAACAAATTCTCCCAGAACTGTAAGATTAATATTCATAGTTTTGCTTGCGAAAGTAGCGCCCATTTGGGACACTTTAACAATAAACATTGTTCAATTATATTAAATATTAAATTAAGAAATGAAAAATTTCAGGTTCTTACTGGATAGGTAAATGAACAATAATCCAGTGACAAAACATTTTTATCGCGATTTTTCAATTGGTTATGCAATAGTTTTTTGCTGCTTGAACAAGAACATTGCAAGTGTAATAACTGTTAAACTATAGATCTGATACTTTTCTCCTTCCTTGGAGCTAGTTTCAAAAAAATGCAGAATAGATTCCTGTTAAAAAAATTAAATTTTTCAGTTTTTTATTAACAATTTACGCACTTTGATTAATCAGTACTTTCTTTTCTTGATTCTCTTATAAACAACGCATTTGTTTATAACAATTTTTTAAACAATAGGAGATGAATATTGAAAAAACCATTTCCATGTAGCTTCCGATAATAAAAAACGGATCATTAAAATTATAAAAAAAATTCATTTTGATTTTGCAAAACTATACCTACGAAAATTGTCAATAAACAACTGAAAAATTTCAATGGGAATTTACTCTGAAGCCTTATAATAATAGCTCCAAGAATGAAAAATAATTTCAGACCCATAGTGAACATTTATCACACTTACAATTTTCATGTTCAAGTACCAAAAAATTGTTAATTAACTATTGCATAATTAATTCAAAAATCGCTATTATCGCTGGATTATTGCTCATTCACCGATTTAGTAACTGTCTGAATTTTTCATTCCTTAATTTTCATATTTAATATGGAAAAATAATTGTTGAAGTGCCCTAAATGGGCGTGACTTGCCCAAACCAAATTACCCGTTTTCGGCCATATTTTTACCTATCTGAGAAAATTATGAATATTGATCCTACAGTTCCAGTAGTTGGGTCTTTTTTTTTTAGGAAATTTCCTCTTCTTTTCGAATCTTTCTTCATATTTCAAAAATCTCAATTCGTTTCTGACATATTGGCAAAGAACCAACCCCCCTCTATTTCAGTATATTGTTTACTTTCACAATTTTTGCGAGCGAATTTTTATTTATCTCAAAAAGTTCTATATGCTATTACGAATCGAATGACACCTTGCTCATATTTTTCCGAGACTGCTGATAAAAGTTGAACAAAAAAGCACTAGACTAAATATATTTGAAAGATTTTCGATGTTTTTCAAGCATGATTTATACGAAATTGACAAATCAGTTGATAAATTCATCAAAAGTGATGAGTTTTATCAAAAATTTCTTACTGCCACACCTGCTGTTCTCGTAACTTGAAAGTGTGGAAGAAATATTTAATTCGTAAAGGCGATGTTAAGCCTAAAAATTCAATAATAGAGCTTGATGATTGCCTAGAAATTTTTTTTTCGAATATCAATATGTTGTTCAGAATATTAGCTATGCTGTCGGTATCGACGTTTGAAGCGAATAGAAACTATTCAAAGGAGCACGATAAAAGAAGTGGACTTGTAATGACCCTTCTGAATATATAAAATTCATTGCAAATTAAAAACTCATGTTTGTCTAATTTTTTGGTTTTGAAAGGTTTGGCTGCTCTGGCAATTCATCGTGAAATTGGAATCACAGTTGACGAAGTCATGAATGTCGAAAAACGCCGAAAACTAGGTATTCTTCTTATTTGCCCAAGAATATGTTCAATGATTTATATATCCAATTTAATATAATTCAATTTTTCACTAATTTTTGATAAATTTTTTCCAATTCAAATAATTTTTATTTTGCAATTTAATTCAATTTTTCTGCTTATTTTGTACTACCTACATGAAAGATTATTTTTATCAACAAGAATAGAACTTTAGAAGAAAAACTTATGAAATTTTGCACTAAGTCATATCCCCACCCATCGCAAAAAGCTATCTACGCCACTGTATATATATATATATATACATACATATATATATATATATATATATATATATATATATATATATATATATATATATATATATATATATATATATATATCTATATATATATATATATATATATATATGAAAAACTTGGTTCACGGAATGAACCGCGTAAAAGATTTGAGAAATCTCGACGTTTCGGCTCCTTTTGCGAAGCCATCTTCAGGAGAACAGAAGCCATCCCAAGGCTTCTCCTATTCAGTTTATCGTAAACCCACTCATACAAACCGTTATCTGAATGCCCAGTCTCACCACCATCCTTCTCAACTTAACTCTGTAGTTAATACCCTAATCTACCGTTCCATTCGACTATCTGACGACGAACACCGTGAATCAGAACTCAAAACTCTAAAACATATATTATTACGGAACGGTTACAACACATATCAAATCGACAAGAGCATACGCAAACACACAAATATCACCCCACCTCTACCACCTTCCAATCCCACTGAACAAGAATCTACACCTAAATTATTTCTTCCTTACATCAAAGGAGTAACAGATAAGATCGCAAGATCTCTCAAAAACACAAACATCAAAACAATATTCACTACTCAACAAAAACTCTCCCATCTGGTCAGATCCGTCAAGGATAAAATTCCTAACGAAAATCACGGTGTTTATGAGATTCCCTGTTCCAATTGTCCTCGTTCCTATATAGGACAAACGAACCGACGAATTCAGGTCCGTGCCAAGGAACATTCACTTTCGGTAAGACACTCAGATATCGCCAACGCCCTTTCCCAACATCACACCCAAACAGGCCACATTATCGATTTCCCCAATACAAGAACTATTGCTCCCGTCCGATCATTCAAATCCCGAATTATCCGTGAAGCTGTAGAAATAGAAGAACGTCCAAATTGTTTGAACACCAGAGATGACAGTCACAGACTCCCATCAGCATGGAAACCACTTCTCAGTGGTCGCCATGTAACGCCCAATCAGAGTGCATCCCGCACTGATGAGCGTGAGTACCCACCCCCCTCCCCTATAAATACGGCCACGCGACGATCGGCCCGTCAGTTGACTCTGAAGAGTAGGCAGATTGAGACTTCAGAGTTGACAGGAAGCAATACGGTTAGTGGAGTAGGCAGGTTGAGACCACGCAATCGTATTGTTTCCGATTCCTCCTAAATTCGATTCGTGGAGTAGGCAGATTGAGGCCACGAGTCTGAATTATTTCCCTTCTAATTCTCCTGAAGATGGCTTCGCAAAAGGAGCCGAAACGTCGAGATTTTTCAAATCTTTTACGCGGTTCATTCCGTGAACCAAGTTTTTCAAATACTTCCGACCGCGGATATCTTTCTGAACATATATATATATATATTTATATATATTATATATATATATATAAACATATTTATATATATATATATATATATATATATATATATATATATATATATATATATATATATATATGTATATATATTGTTTTCATTATATTTTCCTATCAAGATGAATACCTAAAAATTTCACAAAATGATTTAGGGTGAAAGGAGTAATTATCAATTAATATGCTTTCTGGAATCGTTTATTACTGATTGAACACACTACTGATTTTGATGTAGACATAGAATATCCATGACTCTCCAGGAACGGCAGAAAGACATCCATTGCTTCATTCAAATTATAACAGCAAGGCATTATATTATTATCTGTGGATTGAAGGAATTTGGTTTATAGTTAATGGATTTTCTTTCAATGAAAGCAATAACTTCATGATAGTAGCTTATATCTATATTATTTTCAATTTAAATTTTTGCTCCGGAGGCATTGTTGCTTCAAGTTTTTATATTTTTTACATTACATATGCAGGAATCACTTTATAATTCATAAAATGCACATGTGGAATCATTTAAACTGAATTTCTTTACTTATTTCCATTTCTTTGATTTGAAAAGCGAAAAAATACACGTCAATGTTACATGACAAACTCTGTCATAATAAAATATGAAGTTCATGTTAACACTAAACCATTTTTGTAGGACTTGTTACGTAAACTATCATAATATAATTTTGTTGAACTTCAAAAATTATCGATGTTACAGGAATTGACACTATGTTCGTATGATCTAGTAAATACACATTAATATCTGTACTATTGATTTATTCCGATACATTGGTTTTGTTTGCTCCGAAAATTTGTTTGAGAATCGATGTTCTCCTCAATTGACTCGTTTGTGTCATTCCAAACCTTTATATTTAGGTAAATATTCAGGTGGAAAGCTTGTGATATCCTGTATGTATGAAACAAGAAGAGATTTAGAAAACTACTCTTTTTACAGTACTTATGAGATCCAATAAGATCAAAAAGCTCTCTATTTTTCCTAAGTTGGAGTGATTTGCCTTGTTTCTGTTATTCACTTTTATTGTTTGAGGCAATTTTTAATTTTTTGTAATCCGGCACATAGCTGTTCTAAAAAATTATATGATGTTCTTTAAGTATACAACAACTTTTTCTCTTCAAATTCGTTACAAGAAAAAGGAGTTTAGTTATTCTCTGTATTATTGGAGTTTTTATAGAGACTCATTATTCGAAATAGTAAAAATGTTTATAAAGTTACGATGAATTTCTAAGTCGAATCGAAAATTAAAAATGGAGCATGTTATAACTGAGATCGTATAAATTACTTTTCAGAATCCCAGAAAATACAAAAGATTAAATCCAGTAATGGTTTTCTTTCACGGAGGAGCATTTATGGAAGGAAACTCAGATGTTTCTTTTTATGGCCCTGATCTCTTGGTTTCTAAAGATGTTGTTGTGGTTACCTTCAACTACAGGGTCGGAATATTTGGTAAGTGTATAGTTTCATCCTTAGGAGAGATTCAAGACCACAATTTCTCAATTGCTATTCAATTCTATTCAATGAAATAGAACCGATGGTATTCAAGAGATCATTTTTTTTTATTTATTGCTGATCACCTCATCCGCATAAATAGCAACAATATTTTGACCGTTAAAAAAAAAACATTATAGTGAAGAAATGAAAGAAACGTACTGATTTCTTCTGAAGGAATTTTCTGCTTATCTATACACGTGAAATTTGAAAAAAAAACTTACGTTCCCACCAGAAAATTGAATGCCATAAAAGCGAACCAATATTGACAAATATAATAGAGCAAAAGAAACTCAATTTTGCTATACCTTTCTAATGAAAACAAAGACTTTGGCCTTCAAATTATTGAAAGTTAACTTTTAGCGAAAACAAACATTAAAATTAATGAAAAAATTCAATAATTCAATGTCATTGAATACTTTTCTTAAGGATCTACCTCCGTGAGTTCAGTAAATCATATGTACTGATTTGTATGGGCAGTATACGTGTACTGAAGTGACATAATTATTTAATACTGAAACACAAGAATATTATATCGAAGTTAGCGAAAAATGAAACCTGTTATCGATAATAGACAAAAAAGGGTACATGCGAACCTCCTCTCTTGTAGATGAATATTGCTTTATAAAAAGACACCACAATTTTCTTGATCCGAATGGTGAATTGTCTTCTTATAGAGAAATGCCCCAGAAATATTTCTCAAGAACTTTTATTAAAAATTTATATCATAAATATGAAAAACTCGTGACGACTTTGATTTTGTGTCGAAAATACAGATGATATAAAATAATGAATTTGATGATGTTTCTGTTATAAAAACTATAATAAAGCTCATCTCTCTATGCTATTGTATTTCCTTGGAGTATACTAGCCCAGATTTATATATATATATACATATATATATATATATATATATATATATATATATATATATATATATATATATATATTTATATATATATATAAATATATATATATATATATATATATAATATATATATATATATAAATATATATATATAAATATATATATATATATATATATATATATATATATATATATATATATATATATATATATATATATATATATATATATATATATATATATATATATATATATATATATATATATATATATATATATTTTATGTTGTGAAACATAAGCCAAGTGTTTTTATTTTAAAGTTTATACTTTATTCTTTATGATGTTTCACCAAGTGATGTGCGAGAATTCAATCTCAGTATGTATATATATATATATATATATATATATATATATATATATATATATATATATATATATATATATATATATATATATATATATATATATATATATATATATATATATATATATATATATATATATATATATATATATATATATATATATATATATATATATATATTTATATATATATATATATATATATATATATATATATATATATATATATATATATATATATATATATATATATATATATATATATATATGAGAGTGAGAGTGTTCGAATTGTATCTTCAAAGCTGTATTGGAGAGAGTAGATCCATTGAAAGATGGTATCGTAAATGCGTCCTTGTCCTTATTTTATCATTTGAACAACTTGCTTGAACATTTTTTTTATTTCATACTGAATAGTTCTGCCTCATCTTGTAATTTTTGAGGCTCGAAAGTATACAGATAGGTAATTACGATGGTATAATACTATTCATCAATCACTTCTACTTCTTTGACAGTATAATATTCATCTGAAGGTATACAAGTCAATATGAAGACCATTTCATCCCTATATTTATGATTCACTGGGTTAGCGTTTTCTATTTACCTCAGAAAAACTTTCAAAAAATTTTCATTATATACACAAATAAAAGAAAGAGTAATATATATATATATATATATATATATATATATATATATATATATATATATATATATATATATATATATATATATATATAATATATATATATATATATATATATATATATATAAAGGGTGATTTATTTAGAGGTACTTTTTTTTGGTTGCGAACTATTGTCAAATCACTCATGCGTCGAATCACATATCATGACATTTTTGTTCTGTATTGAAGAATCAATGCGTCGCTGTTTTCAACAGAGTGGATTGTCGTATACAACAACTTGGTGTATTTTACATAGGGACCTGGGTTTAAGAACTTATAAAATTCAATTACTGCAAAAACTGAAGCCGACTCAGCTTTCCTAGTCGTTCATGAAGAAGACGTGAGTATGAGCTTCCAAATAAAGAAGGTTTAAGAGTAAGACTTTTGTTTTTTTGAAAGGACCTACAGCCATCCTCACAATCTGAATGTAGCTAGTGAAAAAATCCAGCTCATTGACATGAGGAAAAGAGGGTGCCACTCTTTTTAAAATTCGTATCTTCTTTGTTAATTTTTTTCAGAGATTTTGATTTTGAGGGACGCGATGTCACACTACACAGAAGCAATGTCTGATCACAATGCTGTCAGAAGTGACAGTGTACGAATGTATGAAATTGATATAATAAACAACGAATTAGATGAAGATGTTGAAGAAGAACTTTTGGGTTTATATATTATACTAAAAAGACTCGAGCAAAAGAGATTAAGAATACGTTACTAGGTGCATTAATTTGTTCTATAATTTCTGCCCATGCATTATTTTTCACATTTTGATCCCTATATCGAGAAAAATTTAAATTTCTTTGATTTTTATCAACAATTCACCTACCTTCAATAATTTAAATGATCCATTTTATATCATCGGAAGCTGCATGGAAATGGTGTTTTTGA
>JARQZK010005124.1:335000-350000 GCA_030704885.1 Cynegetis impunctata | reverse complement strand
TACATATATATATATATAAATATATATATATATATATATATATATATATATATATATAAATATATATATATATATATATATATATAAATATATATATATATATATATATATATATATATATATATATATATATATATATATATATATATATATATATATATATATATTATATATATATATATATATATATATATATATATATATATATATTTAATATATATATATATATATATATATATATATATATATGTATATATATATATATATATAATAAAACTAAATTTTGAAAATATTTTCATGTTATACAGGGTGTGCGAAAAACACGAAAAGTATCAAAGTTGGTATTTTTTAAATAGAATACCCTGTATATTATTTCATTTTTGGATTTAACGATGAAAACAAATGCCAGTTTTATTGAGATTTAATTCACCAAAACCTTATGGTTTTCGAAATATCTCGTATTTTGTGAAAATGTATTATCAGTTTTAAAGCTAAAACTCTCAACTGGTGTTTTATTGTTTTCAACCAAATTAATGATAAGGCCTACTAAGTGGATCAAACTTCATATCGCACTTGTAAAATATTCACTAACTCAGACATTGTGTGTAAAAATAAAGGTAAAATAATTGAAATCTTCAAACGGCACCAACTTGTTTAACTTAAATGTCTACCGAATACCTAAATACATTTCAATCGATATCTTTTCACGTTTTCAAATAAAATGCACATTTTCATCTTGCAAACTGATTTTAAGAAATTTATCATTCATCAAGTCGCCTATGGCGTTTTGAGAAATCAGAATTGATTGAAATAAACATTAAAATCATAATAATATATGCGTTTATCTTTCAATATCTGAAATGCTATGTACTAGTTCAAATTATGAAGGAAAACAAGTTATGGATATGGATCAAGCAATATTTTATATCAAGCGTTCAAAATGGCGACCACCAGACTCTAAACAAAAATGTTTCCTTTTTATAAAACCTTTAGCTACATCTTATAACATACGAGGGATAACATTTAGAAAAGCTTCTCTGATAGGCTGTTTTCATGAGCGACTTGGTAAATAAAAAATTTCTTAAAATTGGTTTGCAAAATGAAAATGCTCATTTTATGTAAAAACGTAAGAGTTATCAAAAGGAATGTATTCAGCAGGTATTCGATAGACAATTAAATTTCACATCTGTTGGTGACATAAAATACGATCCATTTAAGTTAAACAAGTAAGTGCCGTTTAAAGATTGCAATAATTTTACCTTTATTTTTCCACATCAAGTATAAGTAAGTCAATATTTTAAAAGTGCAGTATAATACACACCCCCAACAACACCAGACAATATGAAACAGCGTTTCAGAAGAGTTTTTTTAAAAGTAAGCCTGCGTATGTTCTCAAATGTTGCTAAAGATTTCATAAAAAGGATACCTACTGTTGTTTTTAGAGTCTGATATTTCACCTGTATTTAAGAGTGACTTTGTAGATCAACATACGTTAATTAATAATAAATAGAGTCTGATGGTCGCCATTTTGAACACTTGATATAAAATATTGCTTGTTTCATATCAATAATTTTTTTTTCTTCATAATTTGAACTACTACATAACATTTAAGATATTGAAAAATGAATGCATTTATTATGATATTGATGTTTATTTCAATCAATTCTGATTTCTCAAAACGCCATAGGCGACTTGATAAATGATAAATTTCTTGAAATCGGTTTAAAAGATGAAAATGAGCATTTTATTTGAAAACGTGAAAAAATATCGATTGGAATGTATTTAGGTATTCGATAGACAATTCAATTTTACATCTGTTGGTGACATAAAATATGGGGTGTCCCATTTAAGTTGAACAAGTTAGAGCCGTTTAAAGATTGCAATTATTTTACTTCTATTTTTTTATTTCACAAGTGCGACATGATGTTTGATCCAGTTAGTAGGCTTTATCATTAATTTGGTTGAAAACAAGAAAACACCAGTTGAGAGTTTAAGCGTTGAAACTGTTACTACATTTTCACAAAATACGAGATATTTCGAAAACCATAAGGTTTTAGTGAATCAAACCTCAACGAAACTGGCATTTGTTTTTACTGTAAAATCCAAAAATGAAATAATATACAGGGTATTCTATTTAAAAAATACCAATTTTGATACTTTTCATGTTTTTCGCACACCCTGTATAACATGAAAATATTTTTGAAATTTAGTTCTAATAGGTCCCTATCCGTCCTAAAGAAAAAACTGTTATAAAATCAAATACTTCAGTCATAACTCTAACCCTGTATATTATATATATATATATATATATATATATATATATATATATGTATATATATATATATATTTTTATATTTATTTATATATATATTATATATATATATATATATATATATATATATATATATATATATATATTATATATATATATATATATATATATATATATATATATATATATATATATATATATATATATATATATAGGTATATATATATATATATATATATATATATATTTATTTATATATATATATATATATTATATATATGAAGATATATATATATATATATATATATATATTGTATATATATATATATATATAGGTATATATATATATATATATATATATATATATATATATATATATATATATATATATATATATATATATATATATATTTATTTATTTATATATATATATATATATATATATATTTATTTATTTATATATATATATTATATATATATATATATTTATTTATATATATATATATATATATATATATTGAAATAAAAGTTTATAGTTTTTGACACTCTATCTCGTTATTTGGAAAAAGTGTAAATTTGAAATTTTCAATGTAAAAATTTCAGGTAAATGAATGATACATCCGATTTCAAAAATTTATTTTGGTTTTGTATCTTCTAGGCGATCCAATCAACCGATTGGACAAAACAAATACAGTATTCCAAATTCTTAATCATTTAAAATCAGTAAAAACGTAAATTACTTCATATTTACAATATATTAATTTGATTTAAATCTCTACTATCCTAAGTTATCAAATTAGTCGACGTAGGACCAAATTTAAAACCTCAGCAGAAACTGTAGAGGTGCGCACAACCTCAAGAAACACAAAAAGATCATGCAATCTACACTTTAAAATGGAAGTCTTCAAAAAAATTAGTTGAAATCAAAATAGTACACTTTCCTTATATCAAATCAATCCACGTAAGAAGTGTTAATTATCTTACTGAATCTGTATGAGTTGTGAAAGGAACGCAAATTCTCAATTACTAAGAAAAAATGGAAAATTCCTAGAAAAATGAGTTGCGGTGAGATATGAAATTTATACCATCAAAAGACAGATTCTAAACATAAACTCAATATATATACAAAAATTCACTCCTCCAACTTGAGGGAGCAAATATCTAGCTCCATGATCCCTCCAAAAATCCCTTTGGGGCTGTATTTCATAAATGTTGTAGAAAATTCATTTCAACTCGAGCACCCGTCCACCTCCTTTACCCAAAATTTGAAGATTATCTATTTTGCTATTTATCTACCTATTTAACAATCTATCTATCATTATATCTATCTATCAATCTATCAGACCCGGCAAACGTTGTTTAAATTATTAAAATGACTATTGAAAAATATGGCTTGTTGATAGAAGGGTCAAAATTCAGAGTTTTTCTAGTATGTATTTTCTAAAGCAACATCATAAAAAAAATAAAAATTTCGTCCAAAAAATGTATAAAAATGTTTGGGGAGGACCCCCTAATCACTTAGGGGTATGAAAAATATATTACGACCTATTCTTTTGTTATTTTCGATTACCATCTTGCAACCCTATTGTGAATACGTGGATAAAATTTGAAAAAATGAAAATCGCGATGGAATTTTTATTCTAAGTCATGACAAAATGAAAATAAGAATCTTTCCAAAAACATTGAAGTTTATAATCAACAAATGAAAATAGGCGTAGATCGTACAGGGGTTAAAATTTAAGATTGTATGTATTTTGGATTGCTGTATCATAAAAAAAATAGAATCAAAAATTTTGTCGTGGGTGGACCCTCAACAATAGATTTTGTCCGATTCTCAGACCTAACCGATATGTATACAAAATTTCATGAGAATCGGTCGAGCCACTTGTTATCGGCAGAATCCAGCCGCGAATTAAAAAAAAGAGTTGACCGTAGAGTGGTGAAAATTTAGGAGTGTATGTATTTTTGAATGCTGTATCATGAAAAACAGAAAATTTTGTCTGAAAAATAAAAAATAAAAATTAAGGGGTGGACTACTCTCAACATTTAGATATTGGCCGATTCTCAGACTTACTCGATATGCACACAAAATTTCAAGAGAATCGGTCGAGCCATTTCGGAGGAGTTTGACTTCTAACACCGTGACGAGAATTCTATATATTAGATATAAATATATATATATATATATATATATATATATATATATATATATATATATATATATATATATATATATATATATATATATATATATATATATATATATATATATATATATATATATATACATATTTATTCGAATAAAAACACAATTAATCGCGTACATGAATAACCCAAGATATCCACTCACAAATACTCATTTCTCCATTAGACCAACTTCCAATACAGAATCAGTTTTTCCTATACCATTTACATCTGCAGAACATCCAACCATTCATTCAACATATTAATATATTATAATACATTTTCAAAGACAAATCCTTCATCAAATAGCCAAGAAACGATTTTGTAAATTCCTTGGGTGAGCGTTTGTGTGATTTACTCTATAGTTTAAGATTTTAAGTAAGGTCGACCTTCACTCATCTGCTTACCGGATAAAAATTATTCTTCATCGGATAAAATATGTTTCTGAACATATACCGAGACCGTTGCCGTAAAAAAAAACGTGCATGGCTATTATTAGTTGAAATTTCAAAAAGTAATTATTTTTTCAAAATTCACCGACGTTTCTGCCAAACTAACTTAACTCCGAAATAAATCATAAAATATACACAATATTCATTAGCTAGGTTGTCTACCTTTTTCTAGTCCCTATTACCTGGTTGCCGTGTATAAATATGCAAGTTGGTATGTGTTCATCAACGAAAGTTTGATGGATTACTTGGGGATGATAGAGGGTGTCTTAGATGAGTTTTTGAACATGAGGACCCGGAGCTTTTGACGGGAGGGCAAATAATCCACAATTTTTTTGGACCGTTACAGGTTTTCTTCCCATATCTTCTGAACCATGTGGTTAAGTAAAGTATTTCTGGCTTATTAATACCCGAGATACGAGCTATCAAAAAAAAGTAAAATTTCTTAAAATGTGAGTAAAAGCAGAAAAATGCAAGTTTTCGGATAATAGAATTATAATTTCACTCATATCTATGTATTATTACACATATTATGCATACTCCATCCCCTTCCGCCTGAAAACCTTTCTTCTCTACGTTCTAGTTCTTATCTAAGAACTAGTGAATTTCTCACTCGCATCACCCCAACCACTTCAACGCTCTTTCAGCAATTTTTGACTGCTCGTTCAGCAATATATTTCCTTTAAAATTCATTACTACTGATGCTGGTTGAAGAACTAGATTCAATTCACGACATTTTTCAACCAGTATGTGAAACATAAGGTCGTTTGTTTTTTGGCTTTTATCAATTAAAATACAATACAGTACCGCAAACAGCTGTTTGAAGAATTTCCTCTTCGTGCAACTCTATTTCATGGCATTTCCACGCTCTTAAAATATATAGATATATGTGAAAATATAATTTTACTGTCGGAAAGCCTTTTTTCATTTTCCGCGAAACTTTTACCTTTTTTTTGACAGCATTTATTTTGGTTATCATTGAGTAAAACTTCTTCTGACCAATGACTTTAAAAGGAAATTTAGAGTTCTTTCACGTGGTCATAAACCATATGGTTTGAGAGATATGGAAAGAAAACCTTTAACGGTCCGAAAAAAATCCTGATTTTTTTGCCCCCTCGTAAAAAGCTTCGGATCCTCGTGCTCGAAAACTCAGCAAAGACACCCTCTATCATCTTCAAACAATTCTTCAATATTTCGTTAACTTCGGAATTGAGCCCAGCTCAATTTTTTATTTTTTTAAAAGCCTGGCAACCTTTGCTTATGAACGGATTTTCGCAGGCATACTACTGCATTTGCAATAAAATCACCTTCATTTCAATATATATATATATTTTTATATATATATATATATATATATATATATATATATATATATATATATATATATATATCAAGTGGTAAGCAGATGAGCGCAATTTCTTATATCTACTCACCTGTTTATGCACGACAACCAGATAATAGGGTCCAGAAAAAGGTAGGAAACCTAGCTGTAGCATATTGTGTATATAGTTCGTTTGGCAAGAACGTCGGTGAATTTAGGAAAAATAATTCCTTTTTGTAATTTTAGTTAATTATAGCTATGAATATTTTTTTACGGCAACGGTCTCGGTGTGTATTCAGAAAAAATATTTTATTTAATAAAAAATAATTTTTACCTGGTAACCAGATTAGTGAAGGTCGACATTACTTGGAATTCCCTACTACTATCATCTGATATTAGCAGATTTGACTACTGACATTGGATTCAATAGCATATAATTATAGACATTGAAGACTGCCATAGCCGCAAAGAAATTATGAATCATATTTGTCTGTTTTTTGACTTTTCCAATTTCCTAAAATTTATAAATTCCAAAGAAATTTTGATCTTTCAATCAAAAGTATACATACATTATTGTGTATTAAATAACTTCAACGATTAATAGAATATCCGGATACATGCGACTTGGAGAACTTCTGTATTTTTAAGTTTAAACTTTAAAATAAAACACACTTGGCTTAAGTTTCACTAAATAAAAATATTTAGATACTGTATTTAGCAGTAAAGGATAGTCGACATGTTTCGAGTTATGAACTAATTATTAAGACTGACTACAGGAGAGTATTACATCTTATTTAATGAAACAGACAAAAGCAAAGGTGATACCTGAAAGTCAATTTGTTCGTTTACCAGGGGTAATTTATTATTATGGGCGGAACTTATTTTGAGAATTTCAAGAAAGTCAAGGCGCTTTCCTTTGTTACCTGCATGCAACAATTGGGTTTTGTTGAAATCCAGGAAATGACTAAATTTCATACAATGTTCGGAAAAGCCACTGGTATTCTTATTTTGTAAAACTGACTTTTTATGTTCCTTTCTGTTTGTCCAATATAGAAAGCAGGACATTCGCCGCAAAATATTTTGTAAACACCACTGTTTTCTCCGATGTTAGATTTTTCTTTATTATTGACCAAGAATGACAAGGTAACAGTGGAAAGCGCCTTGACCTTCTTGAAATTCTCGAAATAAGTCCGCCCGTAATGGTAAATTACCCCTTGTAAACGAACAAATTGATTTTTAGGTATCACCTTTGCTTTTGTCTGTTTTATAAAATAAGATGTACCTAATACTCTCCTGTAGTTAGTCTTTATAATGAGTTCATAACTCGAAACATGTCGACTATCCTTTACTGCTAAATACAGTATCTAAATATTTTTATATAGTGAAACTTAAGCCAAGTGTGTTTTATTTTGAAGTTTGGACTTTATGATGTTTCAATCTCAGTTCTATATTTTTATTAAGAAGTCGGTATGTCAAGTCTTTATATTTATATGTAAGGCCTAAACATTATGGAAATTCTACAGTATCACTTATTCTGTTTTAGGTTTTCTTAATACTGGGGATATGGCATCGCCAGGCAATTATGGTTTAAAAGACCAAAATATGGCCCTTCGTTGGGTTCAGCAGAACATACGAAACTTTGGAGGTGATCCAGAAAGCGTGACGATCTTTGGACAGAGTGCAGGGTCGGTATCTGTACATTTTCATATGTTATCTCCGAAAAGTAAAGGGTTATTCCACAAAGCCATTTTAGAAAGTGGAACGGCGTTGTGCCACTGGGCCAACCAAAGGATACCACGAAATTTAGCCTATTTGGTTGGTGTGGCTAATGGCATCACGAAACCGAAAAATAGCGAAGATTTAATTGAGAGTCTCCGAACTATTGATTCCGAGGATTTGAAGTTAACACTACTAGTTCCAACGTTAGCTGTAAGTGTGGACAGCATCTTAAATTAATAATAGGAAATCAATGTTAATTTATTAAATTGAGTAGTAGGAATCTTTGGAACGATGTATATTCATTCCGTAAAGCAGACTTATAAAAAAATAATTAGTACTGAGCATGAGTTTTGTGTGGCAAATCCTTCATTCTACCAATCATATTTCATTCACTTCTGTACTTGAACGTTGGGTACATTGCGTTTCATCATTTATAGAATGATTTTCGATAGATTTTTCGAGTATTGCTTAATAACAATTCCGTCGTTGCTGAAATGTAGGCCCATAAATTTTGATGAACGCTTTAGATGTAACAAATTGTTCATTTGAAATGATATTGTTATAGTGGATAAAAATAGAACAATGATGACATATTGTGGCCAGTAGAGAAATTTGAATTTATTGGGTAGTGACTCTTCAGATATGTCTTTGAAATTGAATGGATAATATGATGTGTCTCTTACAACGGCGTGAAAAAAGTATTGATTTTATTTCACTAGGGAAGTATAGTACCTACCTAACGGTCCAAAAATTTTCAAGGTTGGAAAAAGGAGTTGAAAAGGAAAGGGGATCCAAATTTGAAATTGTTGAAAAAGTCGAGTAGTTTTTAAGTTGCCATATGTTGTTGCTATTTGTAATAAAAAGTGAATAAAATTGTATTGCGCATGCACAGGTCTGATAATCTGTGTTACACCTCTTTTTTGACTGAACTAAGAATGTAGAATATGATTTAGAGCTGGTTTTACCAAAAAGAAACCGCTGTATATTGAATCAATACTTCCACATCATATAACTGGCATTGTCAATTTTTCAAATCAATATACATATTATGAGAAATTGCTCATTTTAAAATAGTTGAACACTAAAGCAGCGTTTGTTCTTAAATATATCAAACTTCAATAAAAAATTTCAATCTTTGAAGCTTCAAATGTTAAGTCAAAGAAAAAGGTGATATATTTTGCATGGTAAATTAAATACCTCAATCTTTTTCATACTTCCTGATTCTTGTACTTCCATCCATCGCATCGTACAAAATAACTCCGATTTATATCTCACATACCGACAGTTAGGATACAACACATCTGTAATATTCTCTTAGTAATGAAAGAATGAAATACCTACCTAAAATTTGATTATAATTCTACTCTTCATCAAATACGGTTGTAGAAAATTCAATTAATCGATTAAATGATGAGCTCGTTGCAGAGCGAAACAGGCTATCTAGTGTTTCCACCGTTTGTGGTGCCAGGGTCGAATGTCTTAACATTATCAATAGGGGAATTCCATGTCGTCAGATCTCATGTATCTACCTCTGTTGGATTTGATTAACCATCAATTTTTCAAATGAATTTGCCAATGTATTCATTATCTTACTCATACACGCTAAGTCTGTTCAGAGCAAATTAATTTTCATTTTCAATATTATCTGCCGATATGGCCCCTGAACATTTTGAAATCAAATCATTAAAAATATACAAGTTGACCATTGTTAATTTAATATATGTACTACTTAAAGTGAACAAGGAAAATTCTTCAATAATTTAAAAATTTATCAAACTTTCCAAAGGAGCTGGTTATATGTTCGAGTTGGTTATATTCTCGAGTTTTCGAGAAGTGCAGACGTGTTTAGTAAGTTACTCTCCAACAGCAATACATTAATTGTGTTCCAGGCCGAAATTAAACAATTATATTTCACACAAAGTAAGTCCGTATACTATTACACTGTGATTGAGTTTATTTTTATTTTTGTAACGGTCTTTGACGAATGGTGGGTGTATTTTTCCATATTATTTTTGATCAATTATTCAGTTTATTTCATATATTTACATTTGAACCTCTCTGGCTGTCACGCGAGATTTTCCAAAACTGGTCGACCTTGACGGGCCCCTTCCCTTCTTGCATATATGGTATATCGTGGGTGCACCGCTTCAATTCAGTATTCATCACTTCAGTAATCCCACTGCGGTTGTGGAGGGTACAGGTGGCGGCTTTCCTTTTCTAATCTCCGAACTCTCGCGTATTTCCTTTTATTTCCCTACATATATTCCTATCAACCGTGGCCTTCCATCTGTGATAAGTCTTCTTTAACGGCCCATTGAAGTGAAGAGTCTAACTGTCATCCATATTCCTTCACCCTTATTATCCCACATAATGCCGCGTAGCTGTACTACTTGCGGAAAACAGATCGGGAAATCTCAACTATCTATTGCTTGTGCAAAATGCCAGAAACATTTTCATGCTGAATGCGTTGGGCTCTCAGTTGGCGGAACTGAATTGTCTGGAGATGCCGACAAATGGGCATGCCTTTTTTGTAGTTCTCAGGATAGGAGACTCCGTAGTAATTCTTCCAGTTCTGGCTATTCTGTCCTTTCTTCTTCACATCTAACTCAACATTCTCAGTCTCAGGATAGTAGCACGTTATTTACAACACAACATTTCAACACTCTTCTAGATAATATTCAAAGGGTAGTTGCTAGTGTTGAACGTATCGAAAAACGCCAAGACGACCTCTTCAGCCAATTGGCAAGTTGTACCGCAACAATAAATGAACATAGTGTTATACTCTCTAATCATCAGAGCGCGATAGATGAATGTCAGTCGGAAACTGCAAGTGTACATCAGGCCACTTCAGCACTGGGTGAGAAAGTTGCCACCATTTCTTCGAAACTGGATACTGTTTCCTCGACTTCTTCTAGTCCTTCAAACCACGTTGACATGACGGAAATTCTGAATCGTGTGGGGAAATCTCACAACCTCATTTTATGTAGTGTCCCTGAGAATGCTGACGCATCGCTCGACACTACCAATGTTCGTGATATTGTGGAGCACATTCAGCGGGGTGCTAGTTCCGCTCTCATCGGTTCAACTCGATTACCATCCAAAAATGGTAGTAAGCCAAGGTGGATTAGAGCTACATTTTCGTCTCCTGATTGTGTTTCGGCTATTTTGAGAAATAAATCTAAACTGAAGGCTCATCCTGTTTTCCGTCACGTAGTAATTTATGACGATAAAACAAAAAAGCAAGTATCTGCCCTTAACCCTCTTCGTGCCGAGTTGAGGCGCCGTCAACAAGCAGGTGAACCCAACCTAACTATGAAATATATACAGGGTATCCTAAGTATAGTATCTTCGTCACCTCATCCAGCGTTATCATCAAAAAACTGAATAATCTCTTGGTCTGGCCGTTGCTTTACACGAATATACAATCACTTTCATCCAAATTTTCTGAACTAGTGTCCATTATTCAACTACAGAAACCTTGCATTATATTGATAACAGAGTCCTGGCTCCATCCATCTATTCCAAACGGCGCATTCGACATACCTAATTACACCCTTTACCGAGATGATAGTACCACCACTCTTGGGTACAGGGGGGTATATATTTACTTGAGCCAGGATGTCACCTCATCGTTCAAGGTGAATGAAATACATAAGGATTGGGCTGACATCAATGGCATTTTCTTCGAAATTTCAAGACAGAATTTTACACTTTTTATAGGATGCATTTATCGACCTCGTCCTTGCCCTGAAGATACCCAATTGACAGCTTTCCTGTCCGAGAGCTCCGAAAAATATAACAACTTGTTCATAGCTGGAGACTTCAATTGTCCCGATATTCAATGGCCTGTTATTCAGCAAATCTCACCAAACGCGCCATCGTTCCCATATTCTGAACTTATGACCAATAGCAGTCTCCAACAACTAGTTCTTCAACCTACCAGGTACAGGGAGGGTCAGGTTCCTTCTTTGCTAGACTTATTCATCTCTTCCGATTCCAATATCATCTCTGAAATCGAATATTTGCCTCCTATTGGAAAATCTGACCACGTTGTCTTATCTACCCAAATTCAGCTCAACACTTTCGCTATTAACTGCGAACAAATGAAAGTTAGGAGTAGAATTAACTGCGAACAAGTAGGCGAAATCATTTCGAGTTACGACTGGCATGCTGTTCTTTCTTCTCAGCAGTCGATGGAGGATGTCTGGGGGGTGTTCGCTAATGTAATTAAGGACGCGGAGGCCGCTTGTACGACCCTTTCAGTTGAAAAATTCAATCCTTTGAAACCATGGATAAAACAGTCTACATTGCGGATGATTCGTCGTAAGAAATCTCTGTGGCAACGTTACTTACGCAGCCGTTCACTTGAAGACTATCGCAATCATCGAGTATATTGCAACATCGTCTCATCAACTATTCAACATGTCAGGAAAAAGTTTGAACATGATTTGGTCTGTTCCAAGAATAAGAAAAACTGTACAAGTATCTTCGTTCCTCTTTGAATAGCAAGGTGGGGATACCCTTCGTTCGTAACTCCTCTGGAGAGCCTTGCGAGACACTTACCCAGGTAGCTGATATGATGGCCGGGACATTTGCGGCAGCTTTTGTATCGGAGCCGGACAATCTCATTTGTGATCCCACTTTTCCACGTACTGTCGATGAAATAAGAAGCATCGAGATGAGTGAAGAGCTGGTTCTGGGTTACCTTTCGAATATAAATAAGCATTCCGCCCCTGGTCGAGATGGTATTTCTTCACAGCTGCTACATTTCTGCGCTGAAGCCTTAGCCGAGCCACTTGCTTTTATATTCTCTTATTCTTTCAACTCTTCCTCTCTCCCTCAAGATTGGTTGTCAGCTTCTGTTACTCCCATTTTCAAGAAAGGCGATAAGCTGTCTGCTAGTAACTACAGACCAGTAAGCTTGACATCAAATGTCTGCAAGCTACAAGAGAGAATTATTAGTGATAAGCTGTTAGAGTTTGCGTATCAAAATAACTTAATTCCGAAAGAGCAACATGGGTTTCTCCCAGGTAGGTCCACCATCACAAATCTTCTCTCCTGTGTTGACGATTGGACTAGATGTGTTGATTCTGGCACTCCGGTAGATGTTGTGTACCTCGATTTTGCACGAGCGTTTGATCGTGTTCCCCACCGCCGACTCCTGTGGAAACTTGAGTTCCTGGGAGTGAGAGGGTATCTGCTTTCTTGGATTAAATCATTTTTGTCATTCCGTACGTTTCGAGTTAGGGTCGGTGACTGTTTCTCCTCTTCCGATATAAGGGTCCTTAGTGGGGTTCCCCAGGGCTCGGTACTGGGTCCCATCTTGTTTTTGTTGTACACTTCTGAGCTCCCGCATATTTTTAAATCCAGCTGTGCAATGTTCGCGGATGACACTAAACTCAGTAACTGTCCACTAGTCAATACAGGACATCTCCAAAATGACCTTGATAATTTATCCAAGTGGTGCGAGGAGTGGTTGTTGCCTCTCAATATCGATAAGTGTTGTGTGCTTCATATTGGTAAGGGAAATCCTAAGATTTCTTACTTCATCGACCAGCAGAGGCTGGGTGGTGTCTCGCAGCATTGTGACCTGGGTGTTACAGTCACTGAGAACTTAAATTGGTCTACCCACATTTCAATTGCTGTATCCAGGGCAAAAAAATTTACATATCTACTATCCAAAACTTTCGCTGGATGTGATATTGCCACATGCAGGACCCTCTACACAACTTACGTGCGACCTATTCTTGAATATGCGGGCCCAGTATGGTGGGCAAATCTGAACAGAGATCAGGAACTCTTAGAATCCGTGCAGCGGTGGTGCACACGTATTCCGTTTGGCAGAATTCGCCCGGACTACCAGACTAGGCTGCGGTTGTTTCAGTTGCCTCCTTTTTCGGAACGCAGATTGAGAGGTGACTTGATAATCACATATAGAGCGCTTCACTCTCTCTTCGGTGCAGACATGGCGTACCTCTTTCCACTCAATCAGAATCGGGCATTGAGAGGACACGGCTACAAGCTGGCCAAAGAGAATTTCAGGACAACAGTGAGGAGCAACTTTCTCCCCAACAGAGTCTTCGAAATCTGGAATCGGCTTCCCTCTGAGATTGTGATATCGCAAACGATGAATTCCTTCAAGAACTCTCTGGATAGATGGTCTGAACTTCATCGTTAATAAATTTAAATAAAGTAAATTTAATTTCAATTTCTGCTCATTTGATTTGTTACTCAGTTTATATGTTTGTAACACTTCTCGAATTCTTTCTTAGTTTCAATTTTATGTTTATATTTTGAGTTTATAGGTTAACCTTAACTCTTAACTTTGTAATAATAATAATAATAATAATAATGTATTCCTTGACGTGAATTCTACATAAACCACAGTTGCATAGTAGACATTCAATGTGAGGAAGTTATGTATTCTCCCGAAGGATTTCTGCATTTTCGATCTAAGCGGTGAATTGTTGATTTCCAATATCCTTGGTGGAGGGTGCTCTGGGATGTTATCCAGACAGTGTTTCCGACCAAGGTTTTTATTGGGGAGCAATTAGAAATTTGTTAATTGACTTTGAGTCAAATAAGCTGCACTGGAGAGATCTAATGATATCGAAACAGATGTATGCAGATTTTCCAGCGTTGCCTGCATGCGTGATAAAATATCATGCGATGTTACACGTTAAATATAATAAATACTCATATCACTTCACACTAGGGCTGCCACCTTTCAAAAAAAGCAGACCCGGAGGTTTGAGAATTATTGATTTGTTTTTAATGAAAAATACCATTTTATTAGAGTAAGAATAATTAATTATTCGTAATGTTAATGTATTTTTTACATTTGAATTACCTACCTAGTAATCATATTTTTCATTCTGGAATTACACTCATCTATCCACAAATTTCAACATTAGAAAAAACACGTTCCAGGAATGCATTACTTAGTCGGATTGAAAAATTTCCAATTATTTTCGGCGGTTCTGTGATGTCTTAGAATAAGGTGACTTTGAATAACTGAACCCATCGTAAATCAACAGAGTTTTGAAGGATTGGAT
>JARQZK010005124.1:310000-330000 GCA_030704885.1 Cynegetis impunctata | reverse complement strand
ACTCGTTTGATATACGTTTCAAGAGCGGTATTCTCTTCTTCAGTATCTTATTATAATCAATAAAATAAAAATAAAAACAATATCGTCATTCGATTATAATATATATTTAAAAAATTTATTCCCTTATTTATTTGGCATGTCAACGACAAACTTGATGCTAAAAAATAAAGGAGAACATTTTCAAAATATATATTATAATTGTATGACGATATTGTTTTTATACTCTAGATACTTTTTATATTTTATTTTATTGTTTATACTAAGATACTGAAGAAGAGAGTACTGCTCTTGAAACGTTCATTAAACGAGTTGTTCATTTAATTCGAAGTATTTTACAAACCTTGACAACCAAAACCATAACAAATCTCTATAAATAAATAAATGATCAGGTAATAATGAGATGGAAATTTAGATCCAACCCACATTTATTGAAGCAGCCGCTAATAGGTGTTTCGAACTCTTTGGTCCTCATCAGATCGACGTACCAAGTATGAAATGAAAAACTCAGAAATTAAAACAACAACAAACGAAATCCCTTACTGCAGAAAACTATCACACATTTGTGGCTTATTATTCGAACACACCAGTTTCGGAGATTTGCTAAAACTTTGCCCCGGAGGCGATTAATGCCATTTGCGAGATCTCGTACTGAGAAAATAAATTTCAAAGAAGTCAATTGTTTGCCAGGACATGTTAAATAAGTAAAACAAAATTATCAGTCTATCCCGCATATATTTAAATTAACCATTCCTGTAAAATTTGTAGCATAAAGTTTTCACAATTTGAACTGAATATTTTGATTGAATATTACTTATAACAGATTCTGATTTGTATTGTTATTGGGATGAAGGTACATATAAATGGAGCTATCAATATAAAAAATTTTAAAATAATTATATTTCTCAAAAAAAATTTTTATTATTGTTATACAGAAGTGTTGCATTTGAAGAATAATAATTTTTTTTTCAGTTCACGAATCATGATTATTTTACTAGGCCTATCCACAAAACGGCTTCATTGATGTCCAGTTATGTACCAGTTTATTACTATTATTTTTCTTATATAGGAGATTTAGGTGGAGATGGTCTTCCTGAAGACGCCCAACATCATGATATTAAAGGTGTGTAACTCGTGCTGATGCACAGTATAACTAAAACAGAAAGTTAGGAGAAACGAGTGCAATCTAATGAATTTTTTAAAATATTTCTCATTTTTCAATTCCGCAACTTTTTAAATTTATCTAAAAATTTTAATATCTTTATCATAAATACTAACAGTGTTACCTGACATTGAAGCACTGAAGATGACGAAAGTCGAAAGCGCTTTGCTCCTTTAAATTTGTTTAATACACTTTCATACAAGAATTCTTTATATTAATAATTATTATACACAAGTGTATTCAGCTTACTATATTAATTCATTCATAATATTATCTGATTTCATTTGAAATGATTTGAGGGCTCAACGCATATCGATCCTATTCACCAAATAATTGAACTCAATCATGGAACCAATATATCCATCTTATACAAATAGGCTACCAAATTTCTTGAATTAGTGTATAGGTACTAAGCTTTGAAATATTTTTCAATATAAACTCAATGCAAGGCTGAAATTCGCAAAAACTTCAAATATGAAATTTACCGTTTGCTCATTTCATTAAGAACAATGAAATAATTTCAATTTTTTACACTTAAAAGGTGTTGTTTATAATTTATATATATATATATATATATATATATATATATATATATATATATATATATATATATATATATATATATATATATATATATATATATATATATATATATATATATATATATATATATATATATATATATATATATATATATATATATATATATATATATATATATATATATATATATATGTATATGAAATGTTGTTGCCTGTGAACTTTTTTTAACTTTTTGATAATTATTAGCAATAACAGGCTTGGTGAATATCAAAAAACTCGATTTTATTAAAAAGTTGACGTTTCGCCACGACATTCGTGGCTTCTTCAGAACTTTTTTGAAGAAGCCACGAATGTCAACTTTTTAATAAAATCGAGTTTTTTGAGATTCGCCAAGCCTGTTATTGCTAATATTCATCATTACATCATACATTTATATATATATATATATATATATATATAAATATATATATATATATATATATATATATATATATATATATATATATATATATATATATATATATATATATATATATATATATATATATATATATATATATATATATATATATATATATATATATATATATATATATATATATATATATATATATATATATATATATATATATATAGTAAATAATTCTTTTATTGGGTTTTCTGGTTCAGTTAAAATAGAAATGATGTTGAAATTGTTCTAATAACGTTTCGGTTACTATTTTAACCTTTATCAAATTTACATATGTCATGATGTCATCGCTAAAAGAAATAAATACACAAATCATGCTTAATAATAACTTAACAGGTTCAAATCTTACCATAAACAAATCATAAAACACATTCACAGTGTTCAAACTCGACAGAAACGAACAATTATAGTTTTACTTTTCACTTGGAAATTGAGATCTTTTAACACATAAATTTAAAGCAAAGGAAGTACTACGTCTCAACTCTTATCCCAAAAGACTGGTCAATGCAATTTTTGAACAAAGACAAACAAAGCATTCAACACAACAACAGAATAATTTTAACAATACTAAAAATAAGGATAAAAATGATGTTCAATATCTATGTATACCATATATTCCGCTCCTCTCTGAAAACCTGGACAAACTATTTAAAAAATATGACATAACAGTGTGCCATAAGGGGTACAATCTGCTAACGGACAATTTCAGCAAACTAAGAAGCAGTATTCCAACTGATAAAAAAACCCACACAATTTACCAGGTACCATGTTCAGACTGTACAGGCATATATATTGGACAAACTAGCCAACACCTAAAAAACAGGTTGAATGGACATAGATACGATAAAAGAAACACTACTGCCCTCACAAAACACGAACAAACATTGGGTCATAAATTTGATTTTTCTACTACAAAGATCCTTAAAACTGAATGTCATAAAAGAAAACGTGAAATTCAAGAAATGATATATATATAAAGAAAAACCCTGAATCCATAAACGACAAAATAGATATAACTGGGCTCAGCAAAATTTATTACAATATTTTAACCGCATAAAAACACGCGGCATAACTTAGAGATGCGGGTGTGATATGAACAATAGTGCATTGATTTATCAGTCTTCCAGATCCAATCATATAGGTACAACGTGTAAATTTGATAAAGGTTAAAATAGAAACCGAAACGTTATTAGAACAATTTCAACATCATTTCTATTTTAACTGAACCAGAAAACCCAATAAAAGAATTATTCACAATATAAATAAGATGGTTCATGAGTCAGATACATATTCAAATATATATATATATATATATATATATATATATATATATATATATATATATATATATATATATATATATATATATATATATATATATATATATATATATATATATATATATATATATATATATATATATATATATATATATATATATATATATATATATATATATATATATATATATATATATATATATATATATATATATAATTATTTATTCGAATAGTTGTTGCCTGTGATCTATTTTTAAACTCTTGATAATTATTAGCAATAACAGGCTGATTGAATCTTGAAAAACTCGATTTTAATAAAAAAATTTGACGTTCCACTATGATATTCGTAATTGAAATTTCTTGACATTTATTGATTTAAAAAATTGAAAAAAAACAGGGCTGCTTAGTATATGCTATTCAGTTCAATATTAACATTCAAAATTGTTATCACCAGATGGTAAGGGAAACCAAAGAAACCCTCACCTACGCAATGTTTGAAAATAATAATAAAAGGGTACTATTTATCTAACAACAAAGAAATGAGTCATGGGAAAACATTAAAGAAGTGGAGTAGAATTATCGGTATAGACGCTTATATGGAAGCAGCCGTTGACACGTGTTTCGGACTCTTTGGTCCTCATCAGAACGGCGTAGCCAAGTATTGGATTGAAAATTTGAAGATGAAAAAAGTACAACAAACAAAATCCTTAGATACGGAAGATAATCACACAATTGTGGTTTATTGTCTGAACTCTCCGGTATGGGAGATTTGGTCAAACTTTGCCACGGAGGCGATTAATGCTATCCGCGAGATCTAAGAACGAGTAAATAAACAATAACAATGAAATTAGTTGCTGGAAAATATTAAATAGGTAGAGCAAAATTATCGGAATAGTTCGTTTATATGAAAGTAGCCGTTTTCAATGAAATTTTTTATTTATTTACCGGAGAGTTCAGACAATAAACCACAATTGTGTGATTATCTTCCGTATCTAAGGATTTTGTTTGTTGTACTTTTTTCATCTTCAAATTTTCAATCCAATACTTGGCTACGCCGTTCTGATGAGGACCAAAGAGTCCGAAACACGTGTCAACGGCTGCTTCCATATAAGCGTCTATACCGATAATTCTACTCCACTTCTTTAATGTTTTCCCATGACTCATTTCTTTGTTGTTAGATAAATAGTACCCTTTTATTATTATTTTCAAACATTGCGTAGGTGAGGGTTTCTTTGGTTTCCCTTACCATCTGGTGATAACAATTTTGAATGTTAATATTGAACTGAATAGCATATACTAAGCAGCCCTGTTTTTTTCAATTTTTTAAATCAATAAATGTCAAAGAAATTTCAATTACGAATATCATAGTGGAACGTCAAATTTTTTATTAAAATCGAGTTTTTCAAGATTCAACCAGCCTGTTATTGCTAATAATTATCAAGAGTTTATATATATATATATATATATATATATATATATATATATATATATATATATATATATATATATATATATATATATATTTATATATATATATATATATATATATATATATATATATATATATATATATATACATATATATATATATATATATATATATATATATATATATATATATATATATATATATATATATATATATATATATATATATTTAATATATATATATATATATATATATATAAATATATATATAGTTATATATATATGGGGGGGGGGGTGGGGGGGGGGGGGGGTGGGGGGGGGGGGGGGTGGGGGGGGGGGGGGGTGGGGGGGGGGGGGGGTGGGGGGGGGGGGGGGTGGGGGGGGCATATCTTTAAATTCAGGCGCTCTTTTTGGCAATGCAGCAAACTGTTCTCTCGTTGATTTGCATTTTTAGTGTCAATTTCATGGCAGAATATGTAGTTCTTTGGCTTTCTAACAAAGTTGCTGGTATTCCAAATGAAGTCAATGTTAGGACAACTTCATTCTGCAGGTAATGAAACTTTGTTAGATTGATTATGGTTATATTTGGCTTCGTTTTGCCGATGCACCTTCCCCTCGGTATCAAAAATCGCATTTTGTTTGAATTATGCTTCCATGGTTTCTACCAGCAGCCTGTTTTTATGCAAGTCAGTAACGCTACTATTGTCCTCACCTACGAGTTCCTCAATTTCTATATAACTCTCCCAACTGGCATTTTCAACATTAACGAGAGCATTTTTCAGATGGGCTGCTTTTGCTTTATGTGCAAGATCTTGGGTTCTTCTGGCAGTTTTCATAGCATTCCTCTTCAATGTTAATAAATTGCTGTCTTTTATTGACTTTGTGAAGTCTTAGTTTAATTGTGGCAAGAATCTCTAGTAGGCATAGTAGAACGTAGGAAAGAATCTCTAGATCTATGCCTTCGATTTTCTTAAATTTCACAATATCGTTCATTTTGTAAGTAACGTACTTAACCTCTAGCTGAAACAGTAATTTAATGTATATAGGTTCATGATCAGAAAATAGCTTGTTATGAACAGTGATGTCCATAAAACCTTCAATATTTTTAGGACCACAATGAATGGGAGACGTAGGTATTATCAGCTGGACATCGTAATTCTCTTTTCATTATTAAATTACATTTTCAAGCGGTACTCTTTGCATGTAGTTTTCCCATTGTCTGAACAGAGATTTTACCAGTCAGTTATTCTGCAGTCAATGTTTTTTCTGAAGGATAATAGGCCGAGAAAATAGATTCATTCCCAGAGGGAAACATTATCGCTGAATGTTCTATTAGCCCGGGAGAGTTCGCGAGAATTAAATTTTGTTTTATGTTCAGCCTAATCAAGCCAGTGGTTATATCTTTTCGTTAATTTATTCCGTGATTTTGTTGAAATTTATAGTTTAGAATTGTCAAAAAATCTTTCACCCTCTGGTAAGTTTCGTGCAGAAGCACGACATATACGTCGTACTTTTCAATGACATAAATCAATTCAGCTTCATTTTTACTCATGTCATCTGCATTTCAATACGCTATTTTGAGTTAGCAATCTCCTGCCCTTTTTTAGAATAAGAAATGCTGAGTATTTGCTTGTTTACTTCCAAGCTGCAGTCTATTTACTGTTAAAGTAGCAGAAGAAGTAACTGACTCAGGTTGTTTCTCATTCTCATCAATCGACTGTGGTAAAGGTTCCTGTGTTTCCAGCCACGACGTCACTATTTCCACATAAAGCTTTGTTTTCATGCGCATATGGATAAATAAACATGATGAAATTAAATATGCAAAAATATCTACAAATAGAGACATAAATGTAAACGGTAGAGGATGCTTACTATCAAAGATAAAAAGTATGACATTTCAAAAAATTTACATGTATCGTTTCATCAACAAATGGATGGTGCTGTAATGGGCAGCCATATGTCATGTGTATTTGCGCCATCAGTAGCGGAGTGTGTAGAAGAAAATTTACTCAATAATACAAAACAATATTTTGCAACGAAAAGTTGAATGTTTCTGACGAAAAAATTAAATGAAATGAAAAATATATCTTTTTCGGAAGAACAATAAATTCCTAAATTAAAATTTATTATTTTCAAAAAAAAAGTTATAATATGTTTTTATGTTATGATCCAAAGCCTCTGTTAAGTTTAATTCATTGGATTTTCAACCACTAACATGACATTCCAATTCTTCATTTGTAACGCTTACTAGTCTTTTGGTCCATCTTCGACACTTCCAGTTTCATGAAAATGCTTATTCAATTCATTGAAGATATCCACTACTTGGTCAGAATTTTGTCTTCTATCATCACATCTTATGACCATTAAAATTTCAATACGATCGGTTATATTTAAACATGTTATTTTTGGAGAAACTTATTCATACTGAATGTAATTTTTGACATGTGTTGTCAAGATCATCGTTGTGAGACCAAATAACCACTTGGCATTATTACGGAGCTAGAAACTTTTTAAGGTAACTTGATCTACTATAAACTTAATGGACTAAACTCTTTTTGTTCAATTTATAAGAAAATTATTTCAAAATAATTCGATACCTCAGAAATGGTTTAATTTATAATATGATGTGTTATATTAATTTTACTTAGAGTTTTGGGCAAATTGTTTTTCCATCATTACTTTTTTGCCAATCCCGTATATTTAATTTTTCTTTATTATACAAGATTGGCAAAAACTTTTAGCTTTTGTATTCTAATATTTTTCACTAGCTATCTTAGTTTAGGAGGTAATCGATCGTTTCCATACAAATCAGTGACCCTATATATATATATATATATATATATATATATATATATATATATATATATATATATATATATATATATATATATATTTATATATATTTATTTATATATATATATATATATATATATATATATATATATATATTATATATATATATATATATATATATATATATATATATATATATATTATATATATATATATATATATAATATATATATATATATATATATATATATATAATATATATATATATATATATATATATATATATATATATATATATTATATAAATATATATTATATATATATATATATATTTATATATATATATATTTATATATATATATATATATATATATATATATATATATATGAACGTAAATGATGATTAAATTTTCAGTAATCCAACTCCAAGGAAAGAAAAACTCTTGAATAGTTTATTATGGCCAACGATGTCTACATCAGAGGAAACTAAAATTAAATATCTAGAAATAAATGAGACACTGACAATAAGAGAAAGTTTGAATGAAGACAAGTACATTCAGTGGTGGGACGATATGTTCAGAAGATATGCAGTTCCGCCTTTGCGAACCTACTAAAAATATAAAAACAATGAAAAACAATATTTTCTCTGGTCAACTTCTAGTCTCATTGCATAGTTTAAGTTCACTTCAATGTTATTATGTGAAATCACTTAATTTTAAAGAATAAACGAATATTTTGATAAAAGCGTTTGTTCGTTATGAATATCTTGTCAAATTCATGGTTTTTTTCAATTCTCACTGATATTGTGGTAATACTAATGAAAAATATCAATGCGAATGATATAACATTTATAATAATCATTGACATCAATTCAATTAAAGCCTTACAAATCACAACCTATCTACTCAAGACTAATTTTTCTGAATACTTTCATGTTATTACATATTTTCATGTGATTTAGGATATCATTGCAAATAATCCGAACATCAAAAATGAGATTATTAGCAACATAGCTCTTTGGTCAATAATTTAAATTCATCAAATAATCTTCCAAGGGTTATATCCAAGGCTGGTTATATGTATTCCGCGACGTGAAATCTGCATTCACTATATAACAGTGAATTCTGGGAAATGTCAAGTCATCCCAACTCAAGATCCGCATATAGCTGTTTCGATCTTATTAGATTACTTCAGGTCAGCTTACTCGACTCGGAGTGAATTAACTTATTATTGTTCCCCAATAAATAACTATAAAAAACACATCCCAGAGCGCCGTCTGCCATAGATATTAGGAACCCACAATTCACTGTTCAGAATGAAAATGCGAAATTTCGTCGAGAGAACAAATACCTCCTGATATAAAGATATCTACTCTACTACAGTGGCGTATGGGGGAACAATACGGAATATGTCAACTCACTCCGAGTCCAAAAACCTTCACTTAAGAGATCTAATAAGATATAAGCATTTGTATGCAGATCTTGAATGGGGGTGACTTGATATTTTCTAGAATTCACTCTTATATTGTGAAACAGGTTTCGCGTAGCGGAGAACATATAACCAGCTCCCTTGAAAGACTGTTTCATAATTTTGAATTATTTTCTATGTTGACTTTATGTGACGTATAAGATTTAATAAGGTCAACAAGTATATTTCACGAGAATTCATCGATTGTTGATTATTGCGAATATCGTTACAAATATTTATAGAGCGCGCTGTCATGAGTATGTCCAGAGTTTTTAAACACTATGTTAGTGTGCTCTAAAATACCGTACGCCACTGTAGTGAAGAACAAATACTTCCTATCAGGAAGTATCTGTTCTCCAGACGAAATTCTACATTCTCGGTTTTAACAGCGAATTGTTGGTTACTAATATGTTTGGCAAAGGATGCTATGGGTTGTGTCCATACATTAGTTCAGCAGCGATTTCAATTGGGGAAAAATAACAAATATGTCAATTAACTCCAAGTCTA
The DNA here is from genome assembly GCA_030704885.1 of Cynegetis impunctata. Lineage (NCBI taxonomy): Eukaryota > Metazoa > Arthropoda > Insecta > Coleoptera > Coccinellidae > Cynegetis > Cynegetis impunctata. The sequence continues at coordinate 320,354 of JARQZK010005124.1, read as the reverse complement.
GTAAGCGGCACTGAAGATATCTAATAAGATCGAAACAGCTTTATAAAGATCTTGAGTGACTTGACATTTTCTATTATTAATTCACTGTTATATTTGAATGAAAACTTCGCGTTGCGGAATAACCATGACCTGCTCCCTGGAAAGATAATTTAATAATTTTGAATTATTGAAGAATTTTCCTTGTTCACTCTATGTGATATGTTAAACACTTTCATTAACTGTGATTCACATATTCAATTCACATTAGAAAATGACTCTATGGTACCCTATTTGAAGTTGATAGTTATTAGAAACTATGAAATATTGATTACTGGTTGGTAATCATCAGTTCTGGCAGCTTTTTGAATTACCACCATAAGATGAAGACAAATCTTATATTGGCGCTTAAACGTATAGTGCTCTGACTTTCAAATCGGTCTTCGAATTTTAGTGAGCAATTGTCGGACAATCGATATCCTTTGCGTAAACTGAACACTCTGTGATATAGTGCTTCTTTTTTCCCTAATTTGTTGTGGACTCCAGTCTGAAAGGCTAACTCCTAATATACCGTGTGGCCAGATAAGAATGCAAGGTGCTGTGTCTCTTAAAATATTCGTCGTAGATACTTGCACTAAAAAATATTATAACTAAAGTGGCCTTCAGAAAATCCTGGCAATTATTTTCATGTTTCCAAGTTGGCCACCAGGGCGCGTAACCACCATTTAAAACTAATAAAGTGTATAATAATCAATGTAATAATATGCAAGTGCAAGGTAGTCAGAATATGAAGAGCAGACCAGGGAGGAAAAACATATGCCTAAAATCAACTTGTCAACAAATATTAAAATTATACTTATAGTGGCAGTGTAATGAGTTTTTGTGGCACACACAAGTAAGGATTGAGAACGACTGAAATGCCTTGTACAAACGACGAAGCTGTTGATATCATTGCGGCATATTTTGAATGTCTTCAAAGGCGGCAATGTACGAAAGAGTATACACAGCTCTACCTCCAAATCGGCGTTCACGCAATGCGAGAATTTATCAGGCATATTTGGAAAAATTAGAGAATTTTTACCTGAAATTCTTAGGGTCGATAGCTGCCAGTAATACGTAAATTTCTCAGTAAACATGAAAAAATTCTCGCATGGCATAAACGCCTATTTGGTTGTAGAACAATCCTCACTTCTGTGTGCCATAAAAACTAATTACACTGAGACTATAATTATCATATCAATATTTGTTAAAAAATTTATTCTAGGCATTTGTTTTCCTTCATGACTTACTCTTCATATTCTGACTACATTGCACTTGCATATTATATTCATTGATTATTATTAGACCCCTACACGTTTTTGTTTGAATTTTTCGAAGGAAGAATACTATTATTTAAAAATCATAAAATTATTAAATATCATCATTGCTTCTCGGAAAACGACAAATATATAAAAATAAATAACGATATAATTGCGTCTTCTTAGAAGTTCATGATAATTAAATATTCTTTCATCGATATTTTAGGCTTGGAATAGGATATCGGGATAAGGTTTTCACTAGCCTATTTTGGTGTCATTGCACTACATTTTTATGAAAAAATGAGGTTATTATATTTGATTCATTAGCAAAATTGCCATTTTACTGTTATTATATCAAAAAACGCGCTCTAGCGGAATCACTAAAAATTTGACATATCACAGATAATATGGGTTTGGTGGAGCAATAAATGCTTCTCCCAACGAGACCAACTCTGTTTAAATCCGTTCAGTCATTAAATAGTTAAAGCTGTTAATTCAAAAAAACATTGAATCACACTTCATTGCAATAAATACGTCAAAAAGTTTTAGATGGCGGTTACGCTCCCTGGCGGCCAACTTGAAAAAATTAAAATAATTTCCAGGTCATTTTAGTGATTATATTTTTACTCTCTCTACGACGAATAGTTTACGAGATACAGCACTTTGCATTCTTATCTGGCCATGGCACATTACCATACTCTTCTTCACATCATTGCTCACTGGACTGTTTAGTGATTTTCCAAACTTGAAGTTTACTAGAAGTGACAACATAAGATAAAGATTTTTCAGCAGACTGACAAATTGAGTAGGTACTATTACCACATAAATCATCAATAGTGTATTCAATCCCTTATGGAGAATATGATACGCAATACATGTACACTCACTTCTCATGTTTTCAATGAACTAAGGGGACAATAGAGATACACAGAACCGAATAACAAAAAAGGGTTGTTTTGAGATATAAGAGCTAACTATTCAAACCTGTGATGACACAATGAACAGAAAAACGACATAGAAAATCTATGAAGCCGAATTTGTTCCTACCCTTAGTAACTTTAAGTAATTAAAAAGCGTGTGACAAAAATTCAGTACACAAGTACATGATTTCTTTTGTTGTCGTAAGATTGGTTAACGTTGTTTTTGGTCCGTTTGTCTATCCTAGGTAGGTCGAGATTATGGTGGTCTTCTTATAGATCAGAGAGCGAGTCGAAACCTCAAAGTATTGCAATATTGACCAATAGTCCTCGTTGTTCCGAAGTAGATATTGTTAAGTTTGTCAATTCCGTCAATATTTTTGGAGATATCCCTACTGTTTCACTCAATCACTTATTTACATGGAGATTTTTTAACCTAAAGTTTTAACGATTTTACAAATTTTTCAACCATTTTCTTGCATACAAGCCTTGTCCTGATAATTTAAAACACAAGCAAAATAGGTGTAGCATGCAGTGTCAAAATGATGAGCTCACATAAATTGGGCAATTGAATTCTATTCATATAGATTGATTCAAAATAATTATGATAAACATAATTTCGAATGTTGCTGTCAGTGTATCTTTAACCATTTAATAACTGAGATTGAATTCTCGCAGATCATTTGGTGAAACATCATAAAAAATTAACTTTAAACTTCAAAATAAAATACTTTTGGCTTGAGTTTCACTATATAAAAATATTTAGATAGATAAGAGTCTTGATAATGAGTTCATAACTCGAAACATGTCGACTATCCTTTACTGCTAAATACATTATCTAAATATTTTTATATAGTAAATCTTAAGCCAAGTGTGTTTTATTTTAAAGTTTGAACTTTATTCTTTAACCATTTCATTCATATTTTGAATACCACTATTACAGTTATATAATATTTTAAGATACCTACCTGAAGAAGCTAATATTATCATACTGACAGAAATCTTTCAGATAGGTAATGTAAAGCTGTATCCGCTTCCGAATTTCAATGCTATATAAAATTATGGGATAGTAAACAAAAATGATAGTACTATTGTATTAATGAAAATTCTTGTTTTCTTATCACTATAAATTAATCACAATTGGAAATAATACTGTCACTACCGCACGACGTTTTTATCGGTGATATCAATATATGTAGGTATTGAGTATTTGAATATTTTGTATGAGTGTTATATCTGTTATAAATGTGAGAACTCTAGAAGAAGAACATATGTTCAGTTCAGTTATCCGTATCATATTTTCCTCAGAAGTGCATTTCCTATAGAGTTTCTTGTTTTCGGGTAGTAAGTCAAATTAATGTCATATATCATTATCCTGTATCAGCAAGTATGAAATTAGTTAAACATGATGGAAAATGATAGATTGATGGAACTTCATGAAATGATCAAGGATAAGGAATAAAGCATTAATTAATGGAGAAAAATTGGTAGCCACTCATTTACCATTGTGAAGATTTAGAGGTTAATACTGATTACTTTATTGGGAGCCTTATGGAATATCTTCTAAATTATACCCGAATAATAAAAGTGAAATCTAACACAAAAAAACAAAAATAGTAGATAACTGAAGGGATTGTGTAATCAGTGTCTGTGAAGAATCAGTTCTTCAGGAAATAAGAACTGAATCCCCGAAACCTTGAATTTAAAAGTGAATATAAGAGATATCGGAATACTCTCAAAGATTTACAAAAATTTTCAAGAACTAATACGAAGAACGAAATATGTGAAAGTATTCAGGTAATACTAGCTGACTGTGAAAATGTATAAAATAAATAAACAAGAATCCTCGAAATAAACTATGTGAAGAATGACGAGGGAACTAGGTACATTATGTAATCAGTCAGTAAATTTCCAATGAAATGAATAGGTAATTTTTTTTTAGATTATAGAAACTCGCTGAGCAAATTAAATTAAAAGACTCAGCGGAATATGATGGGCGATACAAATTGTTTTTAACTCATTAGTACCTTTTGAGACTTGTATAGAGAAGTTGATGAACTTGATTGTGGAGTAAGTAATGGCATATCAGCTCAAAACGATGATGTGTTGTTTAATTATTTGTTTATTTATTTATTATATATATATATATACATATATATATATATATATATATATATATATATATATATATATATATATATATATATATAAAATTTCACAAATAGTTTACAACAAAAACATTCCAGTCACAGCCTTAAATAATAACAATAATAATATCGCGAGTAGATGCTGTCATATTTTAATATTAAGTGTGGCTTTCCATTCAAAGCTTGTGGGTGTAACGCTAAAAAAAAATCTGCTGCATCTTCCTGATATGCCCCTAACTCGCATTTCTCGACTATATGGCGAATGGTCTGACCTGGGGCGTCACAATCGCCTGGATTTGATGTATTTCCCCATTTATGTAGACTGTGTGCACATACTCCATGCTCTGTTCGTCTCCGGTAGAGGGTCTTCCAGATATTTCGTGGGAGTTCAGAACCGCTGGGTTTTTTAACTGGGTCGATAAAGGCGCTTATCTCGGGATTGTTGTTGAAATACCTGAAGAAGATTGAAGTATTTATAGTCAAACCATTAGCGTACATATGTATATAACTAATGTATTGTGAAGATATAATTTTCTTCAAATTTCAAGGTGACATAGGTTTCTTCTGTTCATAAGAATAGGCACAAAGTACTTCATTAAATTATAGACCAGTATCTGTCATATCTATAGTAGCAAAAATAATTTATATATATATATATATATATATATATATATATATACATTTTATAAGTTTTTACAATCTATTAAATAAAAGTGCGGATTTTGGGGCCGAAAGTCAACAGTAGATATTCCCATACGTCTTTTTGGAGAGGTATATAAAGCATTGAATTATTTAATTCCTTCTATTTTCATGTATTTTTAAAACTTCTATTCATTGAGCTTACACAGATATCTTGTAAAAACTTACGTCGCATAAATATGACATCAAAAAAATTAATCAAGAGTACCTTTACGAAGTCTCTCATATATAAGTCTCCAAAAACCGGTAATATCCATGCAATTAAAATTCGTGCAACAGTTTTTTTTTTCTGTTATTTAGGAAAAAGGTTCACAATTGAGTTACTGGAAGTAGACTTGATAGAACTTGAATCCTTTCAGAAGATTTATTATGATGATGATAATTATCACGAAGCAGTTTGAAGATGTTCACTGGATAAAAACCATGTGTGCTTTATCAAAATCATACACAAGGCCTGTCCTTTATGGTCGATTTGGTTGAATTTTTTATGTTGCTAATGCCAGTGTTCTCTTTCAATATATACAAACTGTAGATTGTAGCTAATTTAGTGTTCGAATCTATTTTATCTTATTGTACCTACTTTATTGTAGAATTCAATACATTTGATGGATATAAGTATAGGTATATATAAATATATATATATATATATATATATATATATATATATATATATATATATATATATATATATATATATATATATATATATATATATATATATATATATATATATATATATATATATATATATATATATATATATATATATATATATATATATATATATATATATATATATATATTTCCACAAAATGTATATAAAACAAGGTACAACCGATTTCCACTATGTCATCATTGTCAACTAAATGTAGACATATCAGGTAAAAACTACTTATTTCTAACTCTTAAAGATTTAGGAGTGGAGAGGAGTTGAGGTCTAATTGGTTATTTACAGTTTGGAGTTGGGTTTTTTCTAAGCCTTTTAATTTTCAAACTTTCTAACAGCTTCATTGTGTTTCCTTTATTGCAAATATGAAGGGTTTTAAGCTCTTCTATTGTGATTTTATGCCTTGTAGTTTTGATGGGTTCGAATATTGCAGATTTACTATAGGAAGAAATATGTTTTCAAAACTAGATTCAAAATTTTGCCTGATTTGTTCACCGTACGCCGTTGGGCATTCACCACATTCAATTCTATAAACTCTAGATTATTTATATTCGTCTGATTTTTGTTTGGCGTCAAATAATAGTTTGCAAGTTAAACCCACTTGAAAAGGATGTTGTTATAATAAATTATGAAAAGTAGTTGCAAATATTATTCTATAATTTGCCAGTATAACTTCTATCTACTAGCATATCTTCTTTCTGGGGTTTCCATCATGAAGTATAGGTAGTAACCGGGAAGTTTGTTTCTGCTCTTTACGATTAACAATTCGGTTTAAAAAATGTATAGGAATATTATTATATGAAGCTATTTGTTTTAGTGTACAAATATCTATATTAAAATCATCATCTGATAGGGGGATGGAAAAAGCTCGGTGAGTCATAGAATTATAGGCTGATAGTTTGTGATTCATATGGTTGAAAGATTCCATTGGAAGAGTTGCATCTGTAAATGTCTTTTCTATAGCTATAGATATTATATTAAAGTTTATTATATTCTTGTGGTATTGTCACATCTGGAAAATTTATGTAGTTATTATTTTCTATTTCTGCAGTAAATTTTATGTTGGTATGAAAATTATTTAAGAAATTTACAAATTGGTCTATTTGTCTATTTGATCCTTGAAAGCCAACTCTATATATATATATATATATATATATATATATATATATATATATATATATATATATATATATATATATATATATATATGGTTGATTCTCGGTCGGTGGTTCCTTTACATGGGTTATTTCATCGGTTATTGCATCTTTCCATTTCTGCATATTCTCCTGTCTACGATGGTCTAGATCTTCCAGAATTTTTTCTAATGCTTAATTATCTTCCATCTATTTCTCTTATTTACGTTTTTATGCATTAAACTTTTTTCTGATCTATTCGTTTCGTGGGAGGTTGAACAAGAAAATTCTATATATTTTTCGGAGATAGGAACTATACTATAAGAAATATATGTATTAAACATGTTTTTGAGATTTTTATAATGCCAACACATACTGATATAATAACACATATTGATAAAATTATTCATTAAATTAATTTGTGTCATAACCATAAAATGGCAGGATTGAATAGTTATGTAAACAGGGCTCATGATATTCTATTAGATAGGGATTCACTTAGTAGATTATTGGCAATATTGAAGCGCTTATCTCATAATAGCGTGCTCGCGTCGTTACTAAATATCCCAGAGTAAGCTATTGAGAAATACATTAAATAACATTAAGAGAATATAACAAAAATGAAAGGAAAAATAATTTATGGGCGATCTGAGCTCGGAAAGTGGAAGAGGGCGAGTTTTTAAGGGTGATAAATATTTTATCTCGATTTCTTGCTCAACTGCAAGTCCTATGGAAAAAAGTTAAATGGCAAAGCTGTAGTTAATAAACAGGTCTACAACTTTTGTATTAACACTTTTTTCACATAACCTCAAAATTTATGTGAATAATTCGAATAACCAAGTTATTGATTTTTGTTTTTATCTTTTACAAAAAAATTTTTTTCACTATTTTGTTGGTATACTCATAGTTGTCTTCTCAGTAAGTAAACATGCTTCCTAAACGCACAGCAAATACTGCACCTACCTACATAAGACGTAACAGAAAATGATTATCTGTATTATTTAAGTATGCAAATATAACTCGGAACCGCCTTAAAATGATAGTTTGAGGCATATACGTTCTGACCCAAGAAACTTTATGAAAAATGATAATATCGCTATATTAACCTGAACTGGAGAGCAAGAATAACTTGACTTTCAGGAATTCGGAAATTTCTTATGTACCGCGATTCATCAATTCTAGGATGAAATTCAAATTAGTATTAAGCAGATTTAGTAAATGGTATTTCCCTCGCTCATTGTTAACCCCTCTATTGTATTAACCATTCTCTTCCAGGGTAAGGTATCTCGATCGTTCTGTCCAAATTGGACATTAATTGCTACTTTCAGTGGATCTTTTTGTTACCTACCTGTTGACCATAATATCGTTGGAGCAACTTATGAGTTGGCTTCAGGCAGGCTACATTGAAAAGTGAGAGTTCGAGCGAACATTCGTCAAACGAAATTGGCAAATTTGGTTTTAAAGGACGTACGTGCTGGCGAAATTCATCAAATAATTTGAAGGTAAATCGATATTCATTTATAATTTTTACGTTTATCATTTTATACTCTCTCATTAAGTGTATACACATTCAAAGAAGAGATTTTACCAACGGCATTATTTTTACTGAAATTATAATAAAGAATTATTTCAAGGAACTGATTGACGTTTTTTTAAAATTACTCAAAATTCTATGTATTTTTACAGTAAAAATCACAAGTTTTTGATATTTGATTATATTGTTTCTTCACTTAAAGTTGCTACTGTCAAATAATCCTGCCTTCTGAAATTACTATTTTTACCATTACTATTCTTACCATTAAAGCACAAAAGAGAGACGTTGCAACACATGTCTATATATATATATATATATATATATATATATATATATATATATATATATATATATATATATATATATATATACATAATATATATATATTTTTTTTGTAACCAAATCTGATGAACACACTGTGTTGTCGAAACAATTGTCATTCATTGTAAATATAGCAAAAATTAAGTTTTAATATACGTTTTTTTATGCCTTAATATATATTTTCATCAAGTAAAGGTTACTTCAATTCATGATATATATATATATATATATATATATATATATATATATATATATATATATATATATATAGATTTACAAATTAAATAACTAAGAATATTTTATGTACATTAAGTGGTTGGAAGTTTCCCTAACAATCTGATATAGCAGACCATATTACTGTTATTAGATTACTCACAATAACCACGGCCACAGCCATAAAAATGTAAATGAAACGTAGGTGCTTCTTTTGTGCCTTTCAATTTTTATAAGGTTCATGAATGACAAAGTATTATTTTTCTTCATCAGGAGATGCTACAAGTAATGAGTTGGTGAAACAAAAGTTTGGCTTACACACCAACTCATATGCTTATTTCACCCAGAGTGCAATCCCAAATAATTAATTTTGTATCTTAACTAGTCAGTCAACTAACTTTATCCTTTATATATATATATATATATATATATATATATATATATATATATATATATATATATATATATATATATATATATATAGGTACACAGGGTGTCCCGTAAATAACACGCCAGAGTGACACTGGAGGTAGATTGGCTTCAGGCCGATCAGATAACATCAACATGACCTCAGTAAAAGTTTTCTTGTTTTCGAGATATTGCCACTCTTATGTTTTTTGTAAAAATCTATACTTTTTGGTCATTTTCTCGCCTGTTTTGAATATAAATAAGTTGTTTCAATTTAATTTAAATCCGAAAACCTTAGGTAAAGTTTGACTATTTACTGTGAAAAAATATTTTACCAGACAGAATCAGCAAATGATCTTAAAAACTAGCCTATTCAATGCTCTTTCGAGAACGGTATAACATTTGTGGCTTTTTTCTTTCAAAAGTCTAAAAATTCAATTTGAAGTCGTGCTACTTGCGAAATACACCGCGCCACAAATTTAACGCATATATTAAATATTTCCTAAGTTTTGACTGAATATTTTCTCAGGCGGTGATCCGATTTGAATAAATTTTTCACAAAATTGTAACTCCGTTTATCGAGAAAATGTAATAGTAATAAGATGATCAAAAAAAAATGAATAAACTTATTGTACAGGGTGTTTAAATAGCGACATGTTCTCTTCGTCCAAGTTTACATCCTTCTGCGGGCAATATCGGGTAGCTCAGGCAGAAAAAAAAAATAGACGGTGTTATAATCGCATGTCTTCTGAGTAATTTGTTTTTTCAATCGTCTGGTCATCTTGAGCCACTTGAAAGATATTCATGTTTTTATAACCGCTCACACTTTTCAAACGAAATTTTTAAAACTTTTTTGTTAACTTGTGAAGGAGACTGTGCAAACGAATTTCATCAGAAGTTGACATCTTTGTTTATTCATTTATTTTGAATTGATTGGGCCGATACATGATGTAAATTAATAAAGATATCAAAACAATGGTTTATGAAAACAATATACATATTTATTTATATACACAAAGTAAAATAACGCATGACCCTCGT
>JARQZK010005124.1:280000-300000 GCA_030704885.1 Cynegetis impunctata | reverse complement strand
TTATTTCGTTTTTGTGTATGTTTATATATATTTTATATTAAATCATTCGAATTGTATTTTATTCCAATTTTAGCTGATGAAGATGGAAACTCCATTGTAATATCCTGTTAATTTTGAATTATGAAATAAACCTGTTATACCAATAATTGATATTTCTTGTAATGAATACGATAAACAAGTAAAATCAATAATTTGTATATATATATATATATATATATATATATATATATATATATTATATATATATATATATATATATAATATATATATACTTATATATATATATATATATATATATATATATATATACTTATATATATATATATATATATATATATATATATATATATATATATATATATATATATACTTATATATATATATATATATATATATATATATATATATATATATATATATATAAAAAGATAATACTACGTTAGGATATTCAATTGAGGAATTGAGGATCAATCACATCAACCATCCAAAGAAACTAGTTTCGTGACAACAGACGATATTAAATTTCCATTCATCCTTCTAAGAATAATATTAAAGCATTCGACATCGGCACCACATTCGATAAAACCACTAGACAGTCTGTTTTGTTCTGCAACGAGCTCATCAGTAGTGTTCCGTCCATAAACTGGGGAAGCAACGATCTCGAATGCACATTACCCCCTAATAAATTCTAAGAAGCGCACTAATCACATGCAAACAAATATTGGATCCATCAATCGGAAATCGATAAACATTCCACTTTAGGCCAAACAGAAACGCTAAACGTCGAAAACCCATGTCACTTCTTACCAATTGATTGCCACCATAGATGCGAAGTACTCAACGTGTTACATTGTTCGATGATCAATCATTCATGTAGGCAACGATGGTAGCAATGGTTAAACTTTGCCCATTATCTTCAGGGACCATATAGGCAGTTAGTATTGAAAATTATTAATTTTTTTTGAGCTAAACAGCTGCGGCGGAAAAATATGATAATACGTTAGGAAATTCATTTGAAAAATTAGTGATGAATCAAATCAAGCCGTTTTTGACGTCTCTGTTCATTCTACAGTGAGATACCTAACGTTTTCTGATAGATGGCGCTATGATTTGTTTACATGTCATTAGTCCTATTCTAAGAAATTATTAGTGCATTCGAGGTCGCTGCCTATTCGCTCGATGGACGGGATACTTCTAATGAGTTCGTTGCAGAACGACTCAGATCTCATGAACATGGCTCCGGTTGGAGAGTTGACTTGATTAATTATCAATTTTCAAAAAGAATTTTCCAGCTATCATTATCTTCATCTTACACGCTGTGTCAATTTAGCGCAAATAAATTTTATATATATGTATATATATATATATATATATATATATATATATATATATATATATATATAAATATATATATATATATATATATATATATATATATACTTTATATATATTCAGGGTGTTCCAGAATAAAGTCAGAAAATTTCGAGGGGTTATTCTTTAAAACATTTTAAGAAAAAAAATTCAAATGAATGTAAGTCCGCAATGCCTCCTCGCCGAAATAAAGGGTGTTGAAGTTTGAAAAAAAAATTTAATTTTTTTTCAATATCTTCTAAACTACGAAAACTATCAAGATGAACCTAAGAACATTGTTGTATATATATATATATATATATATATTTATATATATAGATATATATATAGTGTATATATATATATATATATATACACCTTTATAATCTGGCATACCTTGTTTCGTTCTTTCATACTCGCATGTTTATGGCGTCCAAGCGCTGTTGACCGAGTTCATCAATTTCTCACTGAATATTTATATGATGAAATATTCGACCATTAATGACATTATCACAAGGGTTCAACATGCTTATCTAGGGCAAAGCTCGTTAGTAACTCGTAAGTAACTATTTGCAACCTAAAAATTCTCGTTTGTACCCTCACCTTCAATGAAAAAATGACCCCCCTAACATGCGAAATTAGCACCCGAATTTTCGAAAATGTGAAAATTTTTTTCTGTCATTCGTTAGCAACTCGTGAGTAACTAATTGTAACATCAAAATTTTCGTTTGTAACTTCACCTTCAATGAAAAAATGAGAATGAAATACTGACAGAAAAACACCATATATCGATGGGCATCCAATTTAGAATACTAAAGAAATTTTTCGAATTGTTGCAATTTTTCCTTTGTCGATTGGGTTAAAAACAAGAAATGAGTGTTACGAATAGTTTTTAACGAAGAACTACTGAGAGCAAAAATATTTAGAATATTTGAAAATGTGGATCCTAACTTCACATATTAGGGGTGCCATATGGTAACCACCTTAAATTTTCATGTTACTAACGAATGCAAAACAGATTTTAATTTTCGAAAATGTGGGTGCTGACTTCGTATGTTAGAAGTACCACTTTTTTCATTGAAGAATAGTTTACTAACGAAAATTTTTTTGTAACAAATAGTTACTAACGAGTTACTATCGAATGAAACAAGTAATTTCTACATTTCCGTAAATGTGGATGTCCGTGAAGTTAGCACCCAGCGGAATGCAGTATTTTTCTCTCAGTATCCTTGAGGTACAAACAAAAATTTTGATGTGGATGCCCTTGACAGGGCCGGCCTAAGGCGGAAATTGCAAGTGTGCTAGACTCAAATTTTATGCCCCTGCCGGGGGGTCTGGGAGGTATGGAATTTTTTGAAATTTAAGGTCCAAAAACACAGTTTTTGTGCACTTTTGCGCCTTGTAGAACATTAAATTTATGTATGACAATTTGATTCATTATTGATTGACTTTCTATGTTCAGTAGGTACTCTTCCTTGTACTATAACCACTATTATGTCAAATAAACTAATGAAAGCTTAACTCTAGGAAAAGTTGCAAAGAATTTCATGCTTATACTGCAATTACTCTAAGAATAAATACCTAGCTAATGCAGGAATCACCGTCCACCGGACCTAAGATAAATTTACGCATGTCATGGGTAAAAGAAAATAAAGCAACAGAACATAGTGAACCAATAATGACAGTCTTTATTAATGGCGCAAACACAAAAAAAAAATTATCAACTATTAAGAAAGTACATAGTCTCTTTTATTATACATTTTATACAAGGGCTTTTCTGCTTTCATTCGGAGAATGAATTCACTATCTTAATTTCAGACGCCAATTGGCTAGAAAAGCAAAGTCGGGGTGGGGGAGGGAGGCAGGAAGATGAGTCACAACATTTCCGCGTCCCGCCACGAGACGAATTGTTCTACTGACTTTGGACCTTGGTCAAGGGCATCACTTACTGTATTTCAGAACTCATTGGGATAGCCGGGTAGATCTTCGGTTTTACCTTAAATTTTAACTGTAATAGTTTCAAGACAAAATTCCTTCTATAGTCAATCATATGCACAATCTATTGGCAGCTTGGGATTTTTAGCTGTGTGAATTAATTTTTCAATCCACAAACTGGCAACGACTCTGGGCGAGGGGTGTAGAGGGGAGTGTACAGCTGTTTAGTGTCCAAGCTTCCAATGATATGCCGGCGAGTATAGTTTAAATGAGTATTTCTGCCCAATATTTAAATCAGTTTCTAAAAATTTTCCAAATTTATTATTTTTTTTTTACAAAAATTGGTCAATTTAATGCCCCTCCAAAAGGCTTGAGTGTGCGGCTGCATACTTCGCACACCCCTTAGGCCGGCCCTGGCCCTTGAAATTAGAACCCAACAGAATGCGGTGTTTTCCTCTCAGTATCCTTGAGGTAGAAACGAAATTCTGATGTTACAAATAGTTACTTACGAGTTACTAACGAATGAAAAAAAAATTATCATATTATCGAAAATGTGGGTGCTAACTTCGCATGTTAATGGTGACATTTTTTCATTGAGGGTGAGGTAAAAAACGAAAAGTTTTAGGTTACAAATAGTTACTAACGAATGAAAGAAAAAATTTTTACATTTTCGAAAATGTGTGTGCTAACTTTGCATGTTAGGAGTGTCATTTTTTCATTGAAGGTGAGGTTACAAACGAGAATCTTTATTTTACAAATTGTTACTAACGAGTTACTATCGAATGAAACAAAAAATTTCTACATGCGGATACCCAGCGGAATGCATTATTTTTCTATCAGTATCCTTGAGGTAAAAACAAAATTTTTAGGTTGCAAATAGTGACTTACGAGTTACTAACGGATGAAAGAAAAATTTTTCACATTTTCGAGAATGTGGGTGCTAACTTCGCATTTCAGGGGTGTTATTTCCCATCAAAAAGTGGATGCCTAGCGAAATGTGGTATTTTTCTATCATTATGCTTGAGTTACACACAGAAATTTTGATGTTACAAATAGTTACTAACGATTTCAAAAAAATTTCATTATTTTCGCAAATGCGGCTGCTAATTTCGCATGTAAGGGGTGTCATTTTTTCATTAAAGGTTGAGTTGAAAACAAAAGTTTGTATGTTACAAATAGTTACTAACGAGTAACTAACGAATGAAATAAAAATTTTCTACATTTTCGAAAATGTTGATGCCAACTTCGCATTCTACTTGTGTAATTTCGCCATTAAAGGTTAGGCTACTAACGAAAATCTTTATATTACAAATAGTTACTAAGTTGGACTTTCCGATCGTATTTTGTTTTTCGCGAAAAATTGAAAAGTGGATGCCCGTGAAGTTAGCGCCCAGCGGAATGCGGTGTTTTTCCATCTGTATTCTTGAGGTAGAAACGGAAATTTTTAGGTTACAAACAGTTACTAAGGAGTTACTAACGAATGCAAAAAAAAATTCTTTATGTTCTAAAATGTAGGTTCTTTTTTCACGAATACTTTGAATCATCATTCTACTCATAATTTTAATGACAAGTTTTCAACATTTTTTCACAAATTCCAAAAAAAATTGAGTAAAACTTTTCGTTATCATCATTGAATGCAAATTCTACATCACACATTCAATATTTCAAAACTTTCAGATATCTGAATAATTTGGAGGTCATTCGTAGGAGCATGGTGAAAAGTTTTCACGAAAATTTTTATGTTACAAATAGTAACTAACGAGTTACTAACGAATTAAAGAAAAATTTTCATATTTTTGAAAATATGGGTGCTACCTTCGCATTTTGGAGGTGGCATTTCCCTATTGAAGGTTGGATTACAAACGAAAACTTTGATGATAAAAATATTCACTAACCGTGATCTCTTCAATTGTATTTTGTTTTCCGCGAAAAATCGGAAAGTGGATGCACGTGGATGCCCATCGATATATGGTGGTTTTCTGTCAGTGTTCTTGAGGTACAAACGGAAATTTTTAGGTTACAAACAGTTACTAAGGAGTTACTAACGAATGCAAAAAAAAATTCTTTATGTTCTAAAATGTAGGTTCTTTTTTCACGAATACTTTGAATCATCATTCTACTCATAATTTTAATGACAAGTTTTCAACATTTTTTCACAAATTCCAAAAAAAATTGAGTAAAACTTTTCGTTATCATCATTGAATGCAAATTTTTTATCACACATTCAATATTCCAAAACTTTCAGATATCTGAATAATTTGGAGGTCATTCGTAGGCGCATGGTGAAAAGTTTTCACGAAAATTTTTATGTTACAAATAGTAACTAACGAGTTACTAACGAATTAAAGAAAAATTTTCATATTTTTGAAAATATGGGTGCTACCTTCGCATTTTGGAGGTGGCATTTCCCTATTGAAGGTTGGATTACAAACGAAAACTTTGATGATAAAAATATTCACTAACCGTGATCTCTTCAATTGTATTTTGTTTTCCGCGAAAAATCGAAAAGTGGATGCACGTGGATGCCCATCGATATATGGTGGTTTTCTGTCAGTGTTCTTGAGGTACAAACGAAAATTTTTATGTTATAAATAGTTACTAACGAGTTACTTACGAAGGAAAGAAAAAATTTCTTTATTTTCGAAAATGGGGATGCCCGTGAAGTTAGCACCCAGCAGAATGCGGTGTTTTTCTCTCAGAATCCTTGAGGAACAAACGAAAATTTTTAGGTTACAAATAGTGTCTAACGCGTTACTAACGAATGCAAAAAAAAATTTCTTCATTTTCGAAAATGTGGGTGCTAACTTCACGGACACTGAAGTATTACTCGTTTACGTTGCCTTCAACTATTGGGCTATTTCTTTCAACATATCTCGGTTTGTATACGGTGTTAGATCAGAAATATTATTTCTTGAGATTGAAAGCTTGATAATTTCTCTAAAATGTTTGTTTCCTTTTTTTTTTTCGTTTTTTCGTACATTGTGCAGCATAACGATGTGTTCCATAAAAATCTGGCCGAACAATTTTTATTTTAGTGATATCTCCCGAACAATTTTATTTTTTAGTGATATCTCCGTCAATTTTGGAATAAATTTATGGAATTTTCAGGGATACATGGACCAATATTATTTTGCAGGGCAAATAATTTTTTTTTCTTATTTGTCTTATTTGAAAAAAAAAATTTAGTAGAGAGCACCTACTTGATGATTATTTGATAAATCATTTGAAGAATCACGGGGCAACAAATAGGAAAAAGATAAACTATTTGCCCTGCAAAATGATATTGTCCATGTATCCTGAAAATTTCATACATTGGTCTCAAAAATTGACGGAGATATGACTGAAATAAAATCGTTCGTCCAGATTTTTATGGAACACATCGATATGCACACAATATAAGAAAAGAAACGGAAAAAAGGAAAACACACATTTTAGAGAAATTATCAAGCTTCAATCCATAGAAAACATTTTTGAACTACGCCGTATACAAACTGAGATATGATGAAATAAATAGCTCATTGGTTGAAGGCAACGTAAACAAGAATTGGACCGTTTGAACAAAAAACATAATTCAAGAATTTCGAATCAGATGAAACCTATAATTCATGAACTCTAACTAAAATCCCAAAACGAAGTGCAAGGCGAAATATTTCCTACAGTCCTACCGAGTCGAATGCCAACGAAGCATCAAGAACCAAATAACAGATTGTGAAAGCCGAAGTGAACTTGAATCGAGGAGAGTTAAAATATTCCAGATGTGACGACCAACCTGCATCTAATCTTGTTCACTGATGTCAGATCGGGGACGCAACATTATATTTCAAATGAAACATGTATATTTGGATGTATATCAGATTTCACCCTTTACAGCGCCCCCGAAGCAGAATTTGCGTGAACTAAATATATACTATTGCTTTCATGGAGCGCACGTTACTACGTCCTCGAACACGAATTTGGAAATGCCGTAACTCAGTCATCTAATTATCAATGAATTTTATAGCTTTCTCAAGGGTAGCACTGATGGCCCTCTACATTTAGCGGCAACTCCTATAATCGGAACCCTTGAACCTTCAGAGATATTGTCGAAAAACAATGCTGCGTCCGGTATACGGACGCACTATCATGCAGGACGCTGTGTATGTGGCAATGTCAATGTATGAACGCAATATGGTACGCTGGATATATATATATATATATATATATATATATATATATTTATTTATATATACATATATATATATATATATATATATTTATATTATATATATATATACATATATATATATAATATATTATATATATATATATATATATATATATATATATATATATATATATATAATATATATATATATATATATATAATATATATATATATATATATATATATATATATATATTATATATATATATATATATATATAATTATTTATATATATATTATATATATTTTTATATATATAATATGTATATAATATATATATATATATATATATATATATATATATATATTTATTTATATATACATACATACACATGTATCCGTACGCGCATGTTCATCGTATAGTGTAGAATTTCTTCGTAGCCAATTTACCTCCACCTGAATTCTCAGGTACACTATACAAAGAAAACTATTTAGCATTTTGAAATCATATTCCCTTAAAATTTGTTTATTATATTCGAAATTAATTAACATTATTTTCCAGATGATCAGTCAAGTGATTGCTGAAGAAGTTTATAAAAATTTGTTGTGCCGCAATTGTGAAGTAAGCTGTCATCCACCATTGCATCAATGCAATTTTGGTCATTTAGTATGTATTAAGTGCCTCGAAGATTCTAATACTTGCAGAATATGTAACTCCGAGAATTCCTCAGCGAGGCCCTTCCTTTTGGAGAAACTGTACCTTGAAATTGAATCCAAATGTAAATACACTGAAAATGGTTGCAAATTTACTGGAAAAGGTAAACTTTTAATAGAGCACCATAAAAAATGTGAACACTTCATGGTAGGATGCTTTGACTTAGTGTGTGACTGGAATGGCAGGCCCAAATATATATTTGATCACTACAGAAAGAATCATCCACTTCACTTAAAGCAAGATAAAACGGATTACAAACTAATTTGTGATATTTATTCTATGGACAAATGTTTTTTCATTATGCATATTATTAAGATATTTGGGCGCACATTCGTGGTGATAATCCATTTGGCGTTTTGCAAAAATCGCGTTGAGTACATAGCAACGAACTTCGAGCCCTTTGTTGCCGAAGAATTCAAATTGAGCATCGATTTCAAACTGAATGACGATCAAAGAAGCAGTGCGAATTTAAAATTCGTTTCTTCAAACAACTGCTTTATGGAAAAACGAATGCAATATCAAGGTATTGATCTTTCCCTAGATAATACTTCACTTGATTTTACTCTACACATTGAAAAGAATTCGGATTAAAACTTCTTTGAATTCAATCAATATCTTAATTTTTATAAAGCTTTATGTTTCTGGGTGGTCAATAAAAAATGAAATATTATTCTCAATATATATATTTTCTTATTTCTATCCCTGGTATTTAGTTCAGAAGCTCATAATAGTGGTATCGTGAGAGCTTTCGAGTTGAAAATAATCTCAATTTTATATATATATATATATATATATATATATATATATATATATATATGAAGTGAACTAGGACATTTATTTGAAACTAATCAAACAAACCTCCTAGCGGCGCTGGTTATACGAATTCACGAAACATCGAAATGCCTCCATATACCTTGGATGGTGTATGTTAGAAACATTAAGTTGTTTATCACAATCAATGGAAATGATAGACAGTCTGTTTCGCCCTTATTTGGGGCTCATCAGTATCATCCATCCATCGAAAGTGATAACCAACCAAATATTTCCAACGGCGTTATATTTTCCTTCCAGTGACTATATGGCATATAAATATGACACAGCGCCACCAGTCGGAAACAAATGAACCACATCTTACAGATAGAAGAAAACATTTCGGCAACGAGAACTCGTACGTCCTGACACCCGAAGGTGGTTACTATATTCGCTAAGCAAGAGTAAAGTTGATACATCAATTCGATGTAATTCAACATTCACACCTCGCAAGTGACAAGCGCTCCAATTTTATCCCTTTTACAGGTAGCAAATAAATAGAAAACAGAATTCTTCGTGTTATCGATACACGTTCATGGCAATAAAAGGAAGTGAACTAGGACATTTATTTGAAACTAATCAAACAAACCTCCTAGCGAAGCTGGTTGTACGAGTTCACGAAACATCGAAATGCCTCCATATACCTTGGATGGTGTATGTTAGAAACATTAAGTTGTTTATCACAATCAATGGAAATGATAAACAGTCTGTTTCGCCCTTATTTGGGGCTCATCATTATCATCCATCCATCGAAAGTGATAACCAACCAAATATTTCCAACGGCGTTATATTTTCCTTCCAGTGACTATAAGGCATATAAATATGACACAGCGCCACCCAGTCGGAAATAAATGAACCACATCTTACAGATAGAAGAAAACATTTCGGCAACTCGTATAACCAGCTCCGCGTAAGATGTGGTTCATTTGTTTCCGACTGGTGGCGCTGTGTCATATTTATATGCCATATAGTCACTGGAAGGAAAATATAACGCCGTTGGAAATATTTGGTTGGTTATCACTTTCGATGGATGGATGATACTGATGAGCCTCAAATAAGGGCGAAACAGACTGTCTATCATTTCCATTGATTGTGATATATATATATATATATATATATATATATATATATATATATATATATATATATATATATATACGAGACCATAATTTAAGCTTGATAACCACTGTTAAGCTTAAATTATGGTCTCGTACAAAGATGAAACTAGCCAAAGAATATAATAGAAGATATATATATATATATATATATAATATATATATATATATATTATATATATATATATATATATATATATATATATATATATATTTATTTATTTATTCGAATTGTTGTTGCCTGTGAACTATTTATAATCTCTTGATAATTATTAGCAATAACAGGCTTGTTGAATCTCAAAAGACTCGATTTTATTAAAAAGTTGAAGTTTCGCCACGACATTCGTGACTTTATCAAAAGTTTTGATATACAACAGTCACCATAGAGCGCATTCATAGATAAAGGATGCGTTCGTGAGGGCATTGACTGTCAGGTTGTCTACTGTGACAGGAGTGTCAATCTTGTCATAGTCGTATGTCATGTTTGTATTGTTTAAAAACGTTGGTTTTTTGCAGAAACTTCTACAAAATAAATCCATAAAAATCAAATAGTGTTTATTTATAAATTCCATCTTAACCACGGAGCTCTACACAGCATACTCTTCAGAGAGCTGTTTTACGCCAGAAAAATTTTAAAAATATAATAACTCATTACGTTACATTCAAGCAGAGTATTAATGTTAATTCTTCATTCATTTCTTTTCAAATGAATAGGTGTTCTATCATACAGCATTCACATGATTTATACATAGTTCCTCTAACCAATTAATTTATTCGTCCTCTCCTTTATTTAATAATTTATTTTCATGTTCAATGATAAAATCTCATAGTATAAATTTCAACTTGAGGTAAGTAGGTTATCTATTGTTGAACAAAAATAATATTGTTCTCAATCGAAACACAATAAACCACTGGAAAATACGAAGTCAAAAAAAAACACAAATTACGAAGCTAAATGTTCGAAAACTGAAATGAACATACATTCTCAATCAATGTAAACAAACCGCTAATGGCCCAGAAAGTAGTACCGATATTAGTCGTTCTGGCTCTACGACCTTAATTTCAGTCGCTAATAGTTACTAAAATACCCCATAGAAACACCGAAGTTTGCCCACCCTGTACATACCTATAATTTACAGGTAAAAAAATAGTATCAAGAAGAAAAAACATATGTAAAAACATATTGTAACAGGAACTTAATTTACATAGACAAAAGTCTTTTTTCTTTCATTCACATTTGTTTCTTATCTCAATCATGTTCAACGAACACGTTCCCAGAGGACATTGACTACGTGACGAAAACGGAGTTCGAATGCATCCCATGCAGCTGAGTCTACTAGGGATTTCTTCTCCGACAGAGGAGCTGATTCGCTGCTACTTGGGGTTGCAAATCGTTGAAGAAGGTGAAGAAATTGTGGAGCGTAAAGGTAAGGAGGACCATCTCACAATGGAGAAAAAGTCGCAAAAGTGTCCAGTAGTAAGTTGCAAATAGCAGTTCCAAAATCCTCCAGAGTGGCGCTAGAGCTAGAATAGCAAGAGAGCATGAAATAGGAAGGGATGCAGACAGCATTCAGTGCCGCGCTATATATAGCCAAATGTTTTGATTGAGTGATTCGGACATTGACGTTTGAAAGCTAATTCATATATTTTATTTTGAAATTAGTTTTATTATCACTTATTATTAGTTTATTAAATTATTTTATTTTTGAGACACTAAATTTTCTTTCGTTAGAACTCAGTTCGTCTTCCTTAATTTTTATTAAGGTACCTTATAGTTGAAAAATGCTCATCTTCTGTTTTAAATATGAGAAACTATATTCCACTCAGTCCACTTTAAATCATCATATAAGAAATGTGCATAAGATTGAAGCCAATTCCATAGAGTACGATGAATCTATTGGTCTTTAAATGTCGTGATGGCTGTAAACTTTCGTTCAAGTGTAGCAGTGGGTACATTCGCTTTGGGCGCTTACACGCTCCAAGTGCGCTTGAATCACCACTTCTGTGGTGCTGACCAAAGAAAACGACGATTAAGCGCGCTTGAAGCGTGTGAGCGTCCAACGCGAATGCACCCAGTGCATCTAAATTCTTATTTTCTTATTTCTTTTTCATACTTCATTAGTCATCTACAAGAATTTGTTAATGTAAATAAGTGAAAACGACTTCAATATGTCAACAGCGCGTCATTTAAATAATGTACCCACTAGCAATTTGACGCTTTTTGAAGGACAGACACTTTTTCATACACAGAGATGATACTTTTATAATCCATAGAAGATATACCGTAAAGGGGTATTCTTTCAGAAAATACATCGATGTTTCTATTCGATGTAAAACATCCGAACCTAATATCGATGTTTTTCGATGCATCGCTTAAAAATATCGATGTTTTTTCAACATCGAGTACTTTTTTGTTTTTCTTCAAATTTTAAGACGTTGAACATCAGTTTAATAGTATTTTATCAGTAAGATATAGCTTCCTGAGTAAAAAAATTTACAAATTAATAGAAGTGTTTTATTACAATTAATAATAGTATTTATTAAAAAAATTCTCTTTCACAAAAAAGGAGGCAAAATTGTCCGTACATGAAAATATATATTAAATACAACTTAACACCAATGATGTTTAGGCACACTTTACAGAAATGTTTTTTGATGATTTTTTGTTTGTGGCTAAACTTTCTGAAATAAATAGTGAAAGAAACTATTCGACGTTTTCATAATAATACTCGATGCATCGTCTTTGTCAAAACATCGAATCGATCCGATGTATCGTAACGTTAACATCGAATGGATTCGATGCATCGATGTTAAATGAATATCCCTTATGCACTCTTGGATTGGATGTCATTATTATTTCTAACCTATATTAGATATTACAAAAATGTTTTTTGTTAAAAGTGATCCGTCAGTTTCCAAATTTAATATTTCTTTGAAAAAAGAAGGAATTGTATCAGATGTAAAAGACCTAAGTAATAATAGTGATACAAAAAAACAACTTTTCTTTTGCGTGAACGATAAACCAGACCAGGAACCAAAATTTGACAAAATCGAACAATTCCTTAGAGGATCTATCTTTTTGGAGGAAGTTTCTGGGGAATTGTTATCCTTAGTTGATGATGTCAAGAAGATAGAGCAAAATGTGAAAATATCAGTAGATCAGCTATCAGAGACAAATAGAGCTTTCGCTTCTAACTTACACAAACCACTTGATTGAAGTTTACTGATAAACTATTTTGTTTTGTAATTAACAGATGGTAACAATATAGGATATAACATGATATGTCTATATATTTACCTTCAATGGAATCTTTGATTGAGGTCATTCAGTTTATTTTGAAATCTTATTCAGGATGCTATATTTTCATTAGAATATTTTAAATCTATATGTTGAGTTATTTCATGACACCTTCAATTTTTGTATGATAATCGGAGGAAGAATATTACACTGGGTAGTTCTGTAATCAACTATTCTAATAATGAAAATTCAATTGGTAAGTTAAACCTTCTTTTAATATAAAAAAAAGTTGTTGGTATACCTAGGTAATATTTAACGTCTCAATAAATTGTTCATTTTATCAAGTTTTCTATTTGAAAAAATTTAACCTTGTATAAGTACTATAAACTAAGCCATGATTACAAAATGTAAGACTTCTATGAAAGAATTTTGAGAATAAAAAAGTATAATATTTATTTACTTTTATTGCTTGAGTAAAACAAATAGATTTTTCTGAGCATGAAATGCTATAATTGCAAAAGCTATAAAAGAATTATCATATTAAATATAATTCAATTTCAAAATTGAATGTGTGAAGAAATATATTGATGTTACAATGCGGAGGGGTTTGCAAGCATCATAATTTCTATTGCTGAAGTTTCCATTCATCATATTATAATATTAGGATAATTGTTTACCTTGTATTATTTATTGCAGCTCAAGGCAAGTATATATTTGAAGATGTTAAAACAGACTCTTTCGTTTCATTTGTTCATTATTTTATAGTTGTAGAACATATCTACAAATTAATGTGTAAAGCCTATTTTGAAGATACTACACTTTTAAATCAGAAAATATTATAATACATTGAGAAAAAATGTTGTATATTTTATTTTCACAGCACTGCAACTTGCAGATTTGAAAAGAGATATTTCTCAAGTATTAACTTACTGATTGAGTCTATTCTGAAGATATAACTTATCTAGAGAAAATTTAGACTGAAAGGCAATACTTATAATACATCTGTGCTGGGTTTTTTTTCTTTCGGTTATTTTCCTTCAAGAATGTAATTTTATCTTACACCTACATTTTAAAGTCGATAAGCTCATAAACATTGTACATTACTCAACTAATTGATTATGAAACCACTGAAACTCATAGACTTACACAAGCATCCATACCTAACCCAGTACACCCGCTTCACATATAGCCACCCTACCTCTGCTGCACAAGGTGTGTGTATGTAATTATATGAGGTGCTTGCTCAGAGCCGGACTGGAACCATTTGGCCCACGTGGCAGTGTATCTGATTTAGCCCACCACTTTCTCATTAAAGAAATATTCATTGTGATAAGTTTGGATCTCCAACTTTCATCAATAAAACTACTAAATTACAAAAATATATTTACAATTCAAGAAGTAAAATAACAAACAGAAGATAAAATAAGGTAATTAAATTAACACAAGAATAAAAACTTTTCAGGACTCCATACAAAACGTAAATATTCGTAATATAAAGATAAAAGCGACAAGAAGAAAGTAAAAACAGAATGAAAATGAAGATGAATAACTCTGAAGAATGTAAAATATAGAGAACACTACAAAAAAAGTTTGCTTCTAGTTGCAGGGGTTTTGTTATGGCACATAAAAAGTACAGAAACATTAATCTTTCTTCTCATGGTAAAATCAAGTAACTTGTTTTTATGAGTTTCTAGGCTAAGCATTTATAAACCTGACTGAAATTGAATAAAAAAAATTAAACCGAGGCATGCGACGTTGAAGAAGTCATGGAATGGATCAAAATTCAAAATATTAGCTGAAAGGTTTATGAACATTTCATTTATTGAATACAATTCAGAACTCCAGCTACTAGGTTTTGTGAAGCAACAATAGAAACTGTAATTAAGAGATACTACTGAATAAGTATCTATCATGGCTTTATTAGGATATCAAGAAATTGTAATAGGTTTCTCTACTTGTAGCAAGTTCAGTTATTATTGTGTCATTATCAATATTTTTGAGTAAATCTTTTTCTATGTTTATTACTAACAATAATTTCAATAGATCGTCACCTATAGCATTGATCTTAATCGAGTTTTAATTAATTTTAATTTTGAAAAGACCCTCTCACAGGTTACCTGTGTACACGAAAGTGTTATTATATATTTATAAGCCATATATAAGCTTGTATACGTACACACATGCATATTATAACTACGCAAAATCCCAAAACAACAGTGAACACAACCTTAACATACACTTTCGGAAGTTGTGTTTAAATACTGTTTAGAGATCGTGTCTCTTTTTCTATTTATAGATAAATATAGTCTTGAAAAATCTAGTAACTCTGTTTTTAGGTCTTGGTGTCTGGTGATATATATTAAGTTTCGAGCAAAGCTCTGTTAATTTTTCGGACTGATAACATCTAAAATATTTGAGATGTTCTCAAAATTTCTAAGGTTGGCCCAGGCGGCAACTGCCGCCTTGCCGCCCTGTCCAGTCCGACTCTGTGCATGTTATGATTTTGTATAGGGACAATGTTCAAAATGGAAATTCAATATACAATGGATATAATTGTATATATATATATATATATATATATATATATATATATATATATATATATATATATATATATATAAACAAGTAGAGCAGAATTATCGGTATAGCCCGCTTATACGGAAGCAGCCGTTGACACGTGTTTCGGACTCTTTGGTCCCCATCAGAACGGCGTAGCCAAGCATTGGATTGAAAACTTGGAGATGGAAATAGCAACAACAAACAAAATCCCCTGCTACCAAGTTTTCAATCCAATGCTTGGCTACGCCGTTCTGATGAGGACCAAAGAGTCCGAAACACGTGTCAACGGCTGCTTCCATATAAGCGGGCTATACCGATAATTCTGCTCTACCTGTTTAATATTTACCCGCGACTAATTTCTTTGTTGTTGTATATTTATATATATATATATATATATATATATATATATATATATATATATATATATATATATATATATATATATATATATATATATATATATATATATATATAATTTTTGTTGTATATTCCTTGTAAATTGCAGCTCATGGCACTGCAGTTCGAAGGAACTGTTGTTTACATGTAATTTTGTTGTTTCTATCTATAAGACGAACTGTTTCAGTGTTACATTCTTTGTCATTTTTTTAAAATTGTAGATGTCCTGAGGAAGACTCAATAAAAAGTCGAAACGTCGACTGAGACAAATTTGGTTGTTTAGATCTTGACTCCTTGCCGAATAGGTACCCAGCTATAATTAATATTATTTTTTTTTAAACTATCGGCAGTTACTTACTTAATTGAATCTGAATGGAAATGGGGTATTTTGAAACGATATATATATATATATATATATATATATTATATATATATATATATATATATATATATATATATATATATATATATATATATATATATATATATATATATATATATATATATATATATATATATATATATATATATATATATATATATACATACTAAATACATGAGCTGCAATTTACAAGGAATATACAACAAAAATTATACCTATATATATATATATATATATATATATATATATATATATATATATATATATATATATATATATATATATATATATATATATATATATATATATATATACCTAGGTCACGAACTCAAAATATCTAGAGACAATCAAACATCGGAACTACATAGAAGGATCGGTCTGACATGGGCGGCGTTCGAAAAACTGCGTGATATTTTTAAATCGGATATACCAATATGCCTCAAACGTAAGGTCCTACGGGGCCGAGACTCTGACACTGACGAAGAAAACCGCAGAACAAATTAGGGTTGCGCAGAGAGCCATGGAACGGTCGATGCTGGGAATTTCGCTTCGAGATAGAGTGCCAAATAAAACTATACGGCAGATGGAAGGTGGACAAAGCGCATCCTTGAGTGGAGACCAAGAGCGGGTGCCACTAGAAGCAGAGGAAGGCCACCAACAAGATGGACGGACGACATAAAGAGGATTCGGGGAAACTGGATGAAAGCGGCGAAAGACAGAAATGAATGGCGAGCACTACGGGAGGCCTATGTCCAGCAGTGGACGCAAGTGGCTGATTGATGATGATATATATATATATATATATAATATATATATATATATATATATATATATATTTATATATATATAGTTATATATATATATATATATATATATATATATATATATATATATATATATATATATATGTTTATATATATATATATATATATATATATATATATATATATATATATATATATATATTATATAACTGAGATTGAATTCTCGCACATCACTTCGTGAAACATCATAAAGAATAAAGTATAAACTTTAAAATAAAAACACTTTGCTTATGTTTCACTAAATAAAAAATATTTAGATACTGTATTTAGCAGTAACGAAAAGTCGACATGTTTCGAGTTATGAACTCATTATCAAGACTGACTACAGGAGAGTAATGCATCGTAATTTATAGAACAGACAAAAGCAAAGGTGATACCTGAAAATCAATTTGTTCGTTTACAAGGGATAATTGACTATTATGGGCGGAACTTATTTCGAGAATTTCAAGAAGGTCAAGGCGTTTTCCTTTGTTACCTGAATGTAACAATTTGGTTTTGTTGAAATCCAGGAAGTGATTGAATTTTATACAATGCTCAGAGAAGCCAGTGGTATTTTTGTTTTGTAAAATTGACTTTTTATGTTCTTCAACACGAATATTTATATTCCTCCCTGTCTGTCCAATATAGAAAGCAGGACATTCGTCGCAAAATATTTTGTAAATATCACTGTTTTCTCCGATGTTAGATTTTTCTTTATTATTGACCAAGAACGACTTCAAGTTTCTTTTATTTGTACAAATTGTTTTAACGTTATTTTTCGATAGTCTGTTACAAATTTTGCTACTCAAATTAGGCACATAATTTATTGGGAAGTATTTATGTTCTTCATTAATAGTTTGCGTGGGGTATATTGAATGCAACAGATACTTTATTCGTTTTTTTCCCAATGAGCTTGTCGATAAGACTTTCATTGTAACCGTTATTGATGGCTAATAATTTAATTGTATTAACTTCAGTTTGAAAATTTGTTTCCGATAATGGAATCGTGAACAACCTATGTATGAACGAATGAAAAGCACTGAATTTTATTTTAATGTGTTGGTTACTGTCGCTGTGAATTAAAGTATCTGTGAAGGTTGGTTTTCTATAAATGTTGAAAGTAAGAGAATTCAAATTCCTAGCAATCTGAACGTCTGAAAAATTCAAGGTACCGTTTTCGTTTTCTACTTCTTTTGTAAATTGAATCGAGTTGTAGAAAGTATTTATATATTTAAGGAAATTATCTAACTGCCTATCTGTACCGGTCCAAATACAAAAAATATCATCGAAATAACGCCTCCATAATAAAACGTTAGTAATTAAATTATTATCAGCATTGAAATTTTTTTCTTCTAAGTTATTTCATGAATACCTTAGTAGAAAAAGAAAATTTCAATGCTGATAATAATTTAATTACTAACGTTTCATTATGGAGGCGTTATGTCGATGATATTTTTTGTATTTGGACCGGTACAGATAGGCAGTTAGATAATTTCCTTAAATATATAAATACTTTCTACAACTCGATTCAATTTACAAAAGAAGTAGAAAACGAAAATGGTACCTTGAATTTTTTAGACGTTCAGATTGCTAGGAATTTGAATTCTCTTACTTTCAACATTTATAGAAAACCAACCTTCACAGATACTTTAATTCACAGCGACAGTAACCAACACATTAAAATAAAACTCAGTGCTTTTCATTCGTTCATACATAGGTTGTTCACGATTCCATTATCGGAAACAAATTTTCAAACTGAAGTTAATACAATTAAATTATTAGCCATCAATAACGGTTATAATGAAAGTCTTATCGACAAGCTCATTGGGAAAAAACGAATAAAGTATCTGTTGCATTCAATATACCCCACGCAAACTATTAATGAAGAACATAAATACTTCCCAATAAATTATGTGCCTAATTTGAGTAGCAAAATAAGTAACAGACTATCGAAAAATAACGTTAAAACAATTTGTACAAATAAAAGAAACTTGAAGTCGTTCTTGGTCAATAATAAAGAAAAATCTAACATCGGAGAAAACAGTGGTATTTACAAAATATTTTGCGACGAATGTCCTGCTTTCTATATTGGACAGACAGGAAGGAATATAAATATTCGTGTTGAAGAACATAAAAAGTCAATTTTACAAAACAAAAATACCACTGGCTTCTCTGAGCATTGTATAAAATTCAATCACTTCCTGGATTTCAACAAAACCCAATTGTTACATTCAGGTAACAAAGGAAAACGCTTTGACCTTCTTGAAATTCTCGAAATAAGTTCCGCCCATAATAGTCAATTACCCCTTGTAAACGAACAAATTGATTTTCAGGTATCACCTTTGCTTCTGTCTGTTTTATAAATTACGATGCATTACTCTCCTGTAGTCAGTCTTGATAATGAGTTCATAACTCGAAACATGTCGACTTTTCGTTACTGCTAAATACAGTATCTAAATATTTTTTGTCTAGTGAAACATAAGCCAAGTGTTTTTATTTTAAAGTTTATACTTTATTATATATATATATATATATATATATATATATATATAT
>JARQZK010005124.1:247500-275000 GCA_030704885.1 Cynegetis impunctata | reverse complement strand
CGGTACGTGTTTCGTTAACACGAAGAATCCTTACTTACATTCATTTGCGATTGCGTTGAAATTCGGAGCGATTGCTACTTGCGGTGTGTAAATGTTGAAGCACATCCATTTGATGTGCCAACTTTACCCTAGCAGATATAGTAGCCACATTCGGCTGTCCGGACGTACGAGTTCTCGTTGCCGAAATGTTTCGTCTATCTGAAAGATGTGGTTCAATTGTTTCCAACTGGTGGCGCTGTGTTATATTTATATGCCATTGCGTTGCTAGAAGGAAAATATAAGACCGTTTGAAATGTTGGTTTGGTTATCACTTTCGATGGATGGATGATACTGATGAGCCCCAATAAGGGCGAAATAGTCTGTCTATCAATTTCCATCGATTGAGATAAACAAATTAACATTTCTAACAAGTAACGTCTAAGGTAGATGTAGATATTTCGATGCTTCCGTGAACTCTTATAACCAGCTCCGCTAGGAGGTTTGTTTGATTAGTTTCAAATGAATGTCCTAGTTTCACTTAATTATATATATATATATATATATATATATATATATATATATATATATATATATATATATATATATATATATATATATATATATATATATATTTGGGTAGTAAGATGATTTTAGAAAATGTAACTTGTGCCTTCAACTTCCCAAAATTATATTATGAAACGTACAACTGGTTTCGTTGTTTCAGAACAACATCATCAGGTAAAATATACTCAGCAGCTTAAAACAACAAGAAAAACTTACAATGTCAAAGACAACACTTACATTTCAGTATTAATGAGAAATAGTCTAAAACATTGAAAAAATTCTTTAAGTAAAATTGAAATTCAATCATTAGGAAGATTAAAAAAATATTTCAATTTCACATGTGCCACTTATATTTTAAGGCTAGAGAAGCGAGCAAGATTGACATTTTAAATTCAGTATTTTGGTAGGTACATTCTACAGTTAAATACATGCAGATCATGTTATCAAATAATGTTATCCATGCTGTCTGAATTTCTTCACATAGGATGGAAGATGTGAATTCAACTAAAGCAACTGAGAGGTTGTTTATTCAAGAAATAAATTGATCAGTTTTCTATCAAATTGTAATTGTGGATTAAGAATGTTATTGTTAATTGATTTATGCAATCTGTAAATTTCTTACTCTTCTACGGTTTTTAATATGTAAGGGTTGTATTCTATGTGGACAATTTTATAATCAATAAAATCAGTAGTATGACATTTATTATTTATATATTTTGCAAGCAAAGAGTAATTACCATCGAATTTAATGCATCTAGGATGTTAGAAAATCGTGTTCTAAAACTTTTTCTACATGTTGTGTGATGCAAGTATTCGTTTGATCTCATAGAAAATCTTTCCAGTGAAAGTTACGCAATAATATTTCCTTTGAAGTTGGTTTTCATTAACGTTGAAGGTTTATTCGTAGGGTAAAAATACATTATTAGATGTGTTTCTCATAAGTTTCCGTTGAGATAATCTATCGACATTAACCGGGTCAAATCCATTTTTCATTGCAATCTGTTTTATAATTGTTAATTCCCTATCTCGTGTTTCTGTATATAATGGAATGTCATTCGCTTTGTTTACAAAACTATTCAATGCTGATATTTTGTGATTTGTACAATGAAAATAGTCTTTATGGATGATTATACCTGTACCTATGTGTTGGTTTTCTATAAATTTCCTCTTTGTACATTTTATTTTCAATAGCTAAGTCTAAAAAGTTTATAGATTTATTTTTTCAATTGCTAAAGTACAATTAATTTCGTGTGTTAATTATATTTAAAAAATTCTTTAATTGAACCAAGTCACATTGCAAAGGATCAGGATATCTTCTACATATTTATGATAGTATAATAGTTTTGATGAGAACAGGTTATTGTTAACAATATGTTCTGTTTCAAACCAATTCATGAAGAGATCTGCCAATAGTGGGGATAGTGTAGAGCCCATGGCTAATCCATCATTTTGACCATAAGTTTCTTTGTTAAAATAGGCGAAATTCTGTTGAGAAGTTTGGTAAATTCTTTTGCTTTATAATCTGATATTGAGCTGTACCTATACAAGTTTGGATTTCACAATTTGAATCACTTCTGGTATTGGAATATTCGTGTAAAGGTTTGAAACATCATCCATTTATATGAGGATAGCAGGAATGACCATGTCCCTTATTTTTTTGACCATATACATAGTTTCATTCAGTCAATACACACACGCACATATATATATATATATATATATATATATATATATATATATATATATATATATATATATATATATATATATATATATATATATATATATATATATTCGAATTGTTGTTGCCTGTGAACTATTTCTTATCTCTTGATAATTATTAGCAATAACAGGCTTGTTGAATCTAAAAAAAACTCGATTTTATTAAAAAGTTGACGTTTCGCCACGACATTCGTGGCTTTATCAAAACTTTTGAAAAAATTGAAATTTCTTTGACATTTATTGATTTGAAAAAATTTGAATAGAAAAAGACTACTATGTTTCACTAAAATTTTTCGGCTGTGGCCGTTCTTTGTTATTTATTACGTGCTATTAAGTCCAATATTAACATTCAAATCTGTTATTATTAGATGGTAAGGGAAACCACAGAAACCTTTACCCACGTAATGTTCGAAATAGGTTCAAATTATTTTGAATTTGAAAAGTCAAAGAATAGGGTACTATTTATCTTTTTTTCAAAAATTTCTCATTGCGGCTGTGGCCGTCTTCAGTTATTAATTACGTGCTATTTAGTCCAATATCAACAGACAGGTCTGTTGATATTAGATGGGAAGGGAACCACAAGAACCTTCACCCACGTTATGTACAAAATAGGTTTAAAATATTTGTTTGTTGTCTTTAAAAAGACATTACTTGTAATTTTGGAGATCACATGTTTTAAACTATACTTTCTTTTTAGAAAAATTGAAATTTCTAGATGTTTAGATTTTGTCTAAGAAGATGAGTTGTTATGGTTAGAGTTTGTTTGCTGAATTATTTTGTTTAGATTTATGTTGTTTCTTAGAAAAATTGAAGAATTAAATCTGCGTATATTGAACTCAAATGTATGATATCTGTTCTATCATTTACGACTTCATTTAAATTTTTTTGAATATGTAACATTTCCGAAATTTCTCTGCGTTTTTGATCTTTTTCTATTTCTAAAATTTTTGTGCTTTATTAGTGCTGTGGTTTGTGTTCTGGTATATTTGTGTGCTTTTAATCTTTCTTCTAAATTTTGAAAAGTTTGTTCTATATATGATTTATTACAATTATTACAGGGTATACTATAAACAACATGAGATTTTTGCAGAAGAGGTGTTTTACTTTTTAATTTAGAATATATTTGTTTTATTTGATTTTGTGCGGTGTGGGCTACTTTAATATCGTGTGAATTTAAAATTTGTGAGATTTTATTACTTAAATGAGGAATATATGGAAGAGGAATATATTTTTTGTTAATATTTTTTTTTTTTGATGTTTGTAATGTGTTGTAAAGTTTATGCATTCTATTTTTAGTGATTTTCTGTATAAGTTTTATTGGGTACCAATAAAACTTATACGAAAAATTTTAGTGAAACATAGTAGTCTTTTTCTATTCAAATTTTTTCAAATCAATAAATGTCAAAGAAATTTCAATTTTTTCAAAAGTTTTGATAAAGCCACGAATGTCGTGGCGAAACGTCAACTTTTTAATAAAATCGAGTTTTTTGAGATTCAACAAGCCTGTTATTGCTAATAATTATCAAGATATATAAATATATATATATATATATTAATTTATATATATATATATATATATATATATATATATATATATATATATATATATATATATATATATATATAATATATATATACTATATATATATATATATATATATATATATATATATATATTATATATATAATAATATATATACTATATATATATATATATATATATATATATATATATATATATATATAGGTATATATATACAGGATGGGGCACCCCATACGACACGGTCCCTCTACACCAGTGGTTCTTATTAACCTTTTCATAATGAGGGACCATTTAACAAAATTTCTGTCTTGTCAGAGACCACCGACTTTTTGTAATATCACCTTCAAAGTCGATGAAAATAAACGGTTTTTTTGACTGCATAATATTAACTATCTTTTGAGTCCTTGGTTCAGTGCTACTGCAAGCCAAACACATGTCGGCAAGATTTCGGTGCTTGTTTTTCATTATCAAAAGTGTCGAGAACCGCTGCTAACATAAATATGTCGATGAAAACAAAGTCAAATGAGGTATATCTTGAATCTTTGGTAAAGAAATTATGTTTTGATAATAAAAATCTTCAAGATTTATTCCTGCCTCAAATATATATTTCAATTTGTTTGTCGTGTTGCATTTCGACCAATTTTTCTTCAATTTCATTAAAAACTCAAACACTCTGACAATGGAAGGATTGCGAACCAGTTTCTGAATACTTTTTGTCTTCGCAGTTCTGAAAATAACGACTGAATTCATTTTTCAAATTCGTTAAATGGAGTATCATGTTTGTTTTCTATTTCTTCTTTTCCCTTTGCATTGTGTTGTTATACAAATTATCGAACGCAGAAATATTGTCATTTTTGATCTTGTTAATCCATAACTCGCTGTGATTATATTCATGCTGTGATTATGTTCTCTTTTTTTAATACTCTTATGTTAAAAAACATTTTGATGTCATTCAAATCAATCATTTATTCACTAAATATTTCTTTAAATTTATTCATATTTTTTTTTCATTTGAAATTACAAGATAATAAGTACTACATAAATATTCTTCACATTTCCTACATTAGAACATAAATACATCGATCTACTGGGGAATTTTGAAAATTAAGTTTTCTAGAGTAGACTCAAATGCTTCTAACCAACAACAGGATGCGTGTTACAGGGAGTACACAAAAATTTAATTTACAGATTTTATTCTCTTCACACTCGACTTGTTCAAGTACTTTCATGAGAATGTTAATTCATATTCACATCCATATCATGTGTCAACAGATTATTTTGATTGGCAAATGCTATAACGAATCTAAAACTTGAAATCCTAGCAACTAGTGAAAATGTTTCATCGTAATATATTCTAGACTGAAACCTCTAGTAAGTAAACGAGTCTTATAAACATTCATAGTTTTTAATTTTAAATATCTACTTAAAGTTCACTATATTCCTACCTATAGTAGTCTAAGATCTCAGAGCCGCCAGACGTTACTTATTTTCTCAGCAATAATATGTATGGGATGAAGTAGTGTTCTTATGTACTTTCAGTGTATGGATACCTGCTACCTTGTGCCGACAGCCAATTTCCAGGTATCAGATGCTAAAGATGGAAAAAATCTCAAATCACTTTTCTTATTTTTTCAGTTGATTTTTATATATGATACTAAGGGAACTATTTTAATACCTTATGCAAGCAGCCAGACCGATCGTATGGGCCAAACATCCCGCCAGACACAAATAAAGTGCCAGAAGGGAGATCTACGCGCATAGATAATCACTATCGCGCTTAGATTAGCAAATCATGACATTACGCTCATACAGTCATACTCATACGGACACTTTATTTGTGTCTGGCGGGATGTTTGCCCATACGATCGGTCTGGCTGCTTGCATAAGGTATTGAAATAGCTCCCTGAGAACTATATATAAAAATCAATTCAAGAAAAGTGGGTCGAGTTTTTTCCATCTTTAGCATCTGATACCTGGAAATTGGCCATCGGCACAAGGTAGCAGGTATCTATACACTGAAAGTACATACGAGCACTACTTCATCCCACAAATATTATTGCTGAGAAAATAAGTAACATCTGGCGGCTATGGAATCTTGCTCTATAGGTTTGTATTATTAACTCGAAGAGAGTCGAGTTCTTCTTAAATAGCTTTCTCCCACTCAACCCTATAATCCCTATGTTCATTTTACTATAATTAGGAATTTTATGGACCTTGGATTGAGCGAATAATATGATACTTTCGTTGTACGAAATCGGTGGATGATTTTTGAATCTCTCACTTCTCCGACATTTCGTTTTTGAATCATTCACATTGTCAAACCAAGGAATTTTACTCGCTTTTATTAACGTTATCTAAATCGGATATTTCGTCATCAGATTTATTCAACCTATCTGACTCATCACTGTCAGATTTATATGAACCATCTAGTTTATCCCTACCACATTTATACAAGACATTCTCACTTTATTTATTCTGCACTGATTTTAAAATTTCAGAAATATCAGTTTTCGTTATGGAGTTTTTTTTTACTCCCTCATGATTCATACCTGCCTGAGACAATTTTGCCTTCACTATCGTTTGATTTATTCTCCGCTGATTTAGAAAGATTAGTTTTGCTTATGGATTTTTCATTTACTCCCCCACGATTCATTCCTGGCCAAGACAATAAATAATTTGTCTCGTCTACAACTACATATTCTTCTGATTCTACATCCCATACTCAAGAACCATTTAGTTTATATCCTACCAAAATTCGTGACTACGATTTATCATCGAATTTGGTTTTACTAGTTCAACTATAAACATAATTAGTTGATCCAAATAATTTTAAATACTTTATCTGAGGCTTTTTGTTATGCTACAGTTCATATAATGTTTAACTTACTCTTGTAGTCCTACTCGGTTTTATATTCATTGAATATGCAGTAATAAGAACTGTGTCACCCCAGAATATTATTAAATTAATTATATTATAGAATTAAATGCTAGCTAATACCTCTTTCTTTACAAATATTTTCATTTGATAAATATTCTCTACCATTATCAGTTTCAAGATTCACTAATTTAGTATTAAAATGGGCCTCCTATTTTGCAACATATTCTCTAAAAACTGAATATACATCTGATTTATTTTCGAGCAAATATACCTATCGCAATAGTGAGTATACTGATCAAAAAATAATACAAAATAATTTTAATTATTTTAAGCATTTAGTTAAAGTATTTGGAATGCAGATATCGGAACGAACTATATATAAAGGACTTTTGATATAATCTCGATTTTTAACTCAAATTAATGATAATCGAGTCGTCGTCGATCATATTATGATTTCTCGATTTAATAAATTAATCTCTGCTTATATGACCTAATATTTCTAGCCATATTTCATAATTTATATTTTCGTAGCTGTAAACCTGATGGATGTGTTAATTATGAAGTAAATACATGTTAAATTACTTATTCAAAAACTTACCTTTCATCAAGTTTATACCCCCTTTACTGTTAATGACACATGGAATGAGATGCTGATTCCCGATTATTGAGATTTGGACACTGAAGGCAAATTGTAAGTGTAAGGTTGATCCGAACAAAATTGAACATCCTCTACGGTTCCTGGATGCCCATATTCGTTGTAACTTTGATTTATCCTCTTCTGTTTTCTTCTATGAATTCTCCGCCTTTTTCAATTGCTATCTTCAGGGCTTCATGAAGTTCTGCAAAATTTTCAGCAATATCTTTTCGATTGATGAGATGATCAGTAGCTCCGAAGTCTGATAAAAATGAAGTTTTGGTTTCATCTTATGTATCCAGCCATAAATGCTATTCTTGGACAAGTTTCGGATTCCATGCTTTGAACACTTTGAATTGTTTTTGCGGATCGTTGTATTTTTTAATTTTCTTAAAATAAATACAATTTTTCTTGATATGACCTTTGCGTCCTCAATGTTAGCAATTTTTATTCTTCTAAAAGTGTGAGCTTCACATGAGAATATTATCAGCCATTGTCTCAATCGCTGTTGGATACTCCTGTATATTGTGGGTACTGATGCCAATAGAAGTCCTACACCAATTGGCTTAGGTAATTTGGGAACTCCCGATAATACTAATTTATAGTGACTAATGTACTTTTAATCGCAAACTTCTATTATTTTTATTATGGTTACTTGAGTCCCGTTACTCGTTTTATCGTACGTCGAATCAAATTCTTCAATTATTAGTTTTGCTGTTTTGTTAGAACTAATGAGATTGATAAAATTGTCTTCGAGGTGCTCACATTTAATATCTTTCTCACACATTAACGCATTCACTCGCCACGTTCCAGATATTTTTCACCATTACACTGGAATTTTTTTTTCTGAGCACAACACTTTTTACTGTATTTTATATTTTCAGTACAAAATGGATAAACGAAATTTACTAATTATTATTTCCCGATCTTAATACACGGCGTATATTGGGCCAATAACCTGTTGGAAGTTTGGGTTATGGGATCTCGAAATTGAACAACCGTTTTGGAAATCTACTTCGAGAGCTACACTTGAGAGATGTTTTGCTGACTTGACTTGAAGCAACTTAGTTTTTTTTCATTTATCGATTATTATACGTGCGCATTAGGCACTTGTTGGCTAATAAATACACTGTTTGTAGGGCATTGCAAGAAATCCACAGAAATCGTCCGAGATAAACATTCTCCTATCTCAACGTGATATAATACTATCAACATTCGGAACCTTTCCTTCAGTTCAATATCAATTTTTGTTCAGAAAATCAAATATATATCTAATATATAAAATTCTCGTGTCACGGTGTTAGGAGTTAAACTCCTCCGAAATGACTCGACCGATTCTCATGAAATTTTGTGTGCATTTCGGGTAGGTCTGAGAATCGACCTACATCCCCCTAAATGTTAAGGGTCTACCATTAAATCTTTTTATTTTATTTTTCAGACAAAATTTTCTGTTATATTTTTGTTATGATACAGCATTCAAAAATACATACATCCCTAAATTTTCACCCCTCTACCATCAGCCCTATTTTTTATTTGTTAAACTCCTCCTGAATGACTCGACCGATTGTCGTGAAATTTTGTGTGCATATCGGTTAGTTCTGAGAATGAGATAAAATCTAGTTTTCATCCTCCTAAATGTCCACCCCCTCAATTTTTTTTAGTTTTCCGACATTTTCTGTTAATTTTTTTTATGATACACCATTCAAAAATACATACAACAATAAATTTTCACCCCTCGATTAACCTCTATTTTTTATTTGTTAAATTCCTCCGAAATGGCTCGACCGATTCTCATGAAATTTTGTGTGCATATCGGTTAGGTCTGCGAATCGGACAAAATCTATTTTTATCCCCCTAAATGTTGAGGGTGGTCTACACCTTGATTTTTATTTTATTTTCCAGACAAAATTTTTTGTTCTATTTTTTTATGATACAGCATTCAAAAATACATACAAGCGTTAATTTTCACCCCTCTACGATCAATTCTTTTTTATTTATTTGTTAAACTCCTCTAAAATGGATAGACCGATTCTAATGAAATTTTGTGTGCATATCTGTTAGGTCTGAGAACCAGCCAACATCTATTTTTCATCCCCCTGAATATTGAGGGTGGTCCACCCCTTGATTTTTTTATCAACTCCTATTTTTATTTTGTTAATTATAAACTTCAATTTTTTTCGCAAGATTTTTATTTTTATTTTGTCATGACTTTAAATAAAAAACTTCATATTACACTCAAATTTTTACCCTTCTACGATCAACCCCTACTTTTCCATCGCGATTTTCAATTTTTTTTATTTTATCCATAGATCCGCAAAAGGGTTGCTTGATAGCAATCGAAATTATTTACATATTGACACATTATCATTGAAAAATCTAAATCCTGTATCAGAATCAAGTCCTTAATGCAGTTATGTCATTCAATAACCTGCTATCATATGTAAGTATAGAAACTGTGGAGGCATTTGGAAAATAACAAATGGTCTATCAAATTGATCAAATATAATGTAACTTTTTCACATTTTAATGTACAATATAAATTTTTTACAATATACACTAATATTTATAAAGTATTTGGTAAAAAATTTTCATTGTTTTCATTATATTTTCATATTTTAGATTTACATGTTAAATTTTATAACTTAGATGATCAATTTCAATTCTAAAATTTTAGATTGTTTAACTTTTTGTTATGAATTTCTGTTATCCTATTTATTACATCAGGAAAATTGATTCTTTGGGAATTCAAATTGCGTTGAATATTTGATTCAGTGTAATATATCAATACAATCTCCCAGATAAAATATACCAAACACAAAATAAATATAGAAATAAAGATTAAGAGATTTGGAAACTAGAGAACCAGATCCTTTCAAATTAGGATCATCTTTACATGCCGTGCTTTTGTCTCCAACGCAAGATGCGTAGGCCATCAGGTGTGGTATGGCATTCTGTTCCATAACTCCTTCAAAAAGATGTGCCCACGGTCCTTTTGCATAAATGAGAACGTCGTCTCCTCCATGAGTTTCTACAGTGGTCTTGAACAATCCAGGGTATTTGTAATTGAAATCTAAAAATATTGGAGTAAATTAGATCAGTAGGATAATTATTTAATGACCAACTACAAAATACATCTCAATGAATAAGAGGAAATATAAACGTCATATTAAAGATATTGTTACTGTAATAGATCCGTTTACAAAATCCTGCAACAATTACTGCATCGTATGTATGAAGTGCAGTCAGGTTTATTTCATAATAATTGATAGTTGTATCAAAACAACTTATTCAAGTGTGCGCAGATTTACATTATTGAACACTATTATCAAATTTGCTTTTTTGTGCCTGTTTATACTTCGCTGGGAAAAACCTATCTTTGAAAGATTTGTTCAGAGCTCCGTGAGATATGGAAAAGTGTTGATTGATGTAAATGTTAAAACTTTGCGAACTCTACGTAACTTAAAACATCAGTAAAAATTGAATGCAATTCAGATCAACTGTATTCAACCAATCCCTTGTTTTATTGAACGAAATAATTGTATTGGCCTCAAAATGCGAAAAAAACAACCAAGCACAGATTTTATGTAATCTCCTATACAGAAAAAACCGGAATGACAGGTCACACGGTGAATAAAAAATTACCACACAGATAAATGTGCCAACTTGAATATCAGCATCATCCAGGCCAACTGAACACGCTTATTAGAAATATTCCTGCATCTACCAGTACCAAAGCATAACAATTCAAATAGCTGTTAAATAAACATCAATTAAACTTACAAATAATACCGATAAAATAAGCGAAAGCAATTGTATTATCCTATATATTATACACCTCGAAAAAAAATTTAACATATTCTGGAAATATGATATTTTCCCTGCCTGCATGCTTCTATGAAAAATCAGAAACGTGCATGGAAACTAGAAGGATATCATTATAATTGAAAAACATGCCATATACGCAGTTCCCTGAAAATATTGTAGCATTAAAAGTTTGAATCAGACGAACAGAATAATAACAATGTAGCTGGAGGAACACAAACGTAATACAAAAAAACCTTATCGGATTAAATCACAATGCAGTAACATAACACGAAATAGTTCTGTGAATACAAAACAAGAGGCCTCGGTAGTCCAGCGGTAAGGTTTATCGTTTGTAAACCGGAGATAGTGGGTTCGAGTCCCACCTTGCTCTTGAGTGTTGTTTATGTCCCATAAAATTAAGTGGTTCAATCATTTGTATATCTGTTGGCTAGTGACTCAGACTCAAGCCTATTGGCGGTTCGGAACCGGCGTTAAACTGTAGGTCCCTTGAGATTAAAAAAAACAACTAGATATCATCCCACAATCGGGGAGTCTAAGTAGGGAGCGGTCCGCTAATATTACAATTTACGCAATCCTGAATAAAAAACTAAATGATCTCGTTACCAGAAATTCAATTAGGGTTCATCATTCTAGAAGAAGACGTGTGTGTAAATATTTTTAAACGTTGCAAGCTTAATGTATTTCAAAATACTCCATCGACTAACGTGTTCAATAAACCAAGTAACTTGTTTTTATGAGTTTCTAGGCTAAGCATTTATAAAGCTGACTGAAATTGAATAAAAAAAATTTAACCGAGGCATGCGACGTTGAAGTCATGGAATGGATCAAAATTCAAAATATTAGCTGAAAGGTTTATGAACATTTCATTTATTGAATACAATTCAGAACTCCAGCTACTAGGTTTTGTGAAGGAACAATAGAAACTGTAATTAAGAGATACTACTAAATAATTATCTATCATGGCTTTATTAGGATATCAAGAAATTGTAATAGGTTTTTCTACTTGTAGCAAGTTCAGTTATTATTGTGTCATTATCAATATTTTTGAGTAAATCTTTTTCTATGTTTATTACTAACAATAATTTCAATAGATCGTCACCTATAGCATTGATCTTAATCGAGTTTTAATTAATTTTAATTTTGAAAATACCCACTCACAGGTTACCTGTGTACACGAAAGGGTTATTATATATTTATAAGCCATATATAAGCTTGTATACGTACACACATGTATATTATAACTACGCAAAATCCCAAAACAACAGTGAACACAACCTAAACATACACTTTCGGAAGTTTT
This sequence comes from Cynegetis impunctata, assembly GCA_030704885.1. Lineage (NCBI taxonomy): Eukaryota > Metazoa > Arthropoda > Insecta > Coleoptera > Coccinellidae > Cynegetis > Cynegetis impunctata. The sequence continues at coordinate 262,555 of JARQZK010005124.1, read as the reverse complement.
GTTTAAATACTGTTTAGAGATCGTGATTCTTTTTCTATTTATACATAAATATAGTCTTGAAAAATCTAGTAACTCTGTTTTTAGGTCTTGGTGTCTGATCTATATTAAGATTCGAGCAAAGCTCTTTTAATTTTTCGGACTAATAACGATCTAAAATATTTGAGATGTTCTCAAAATTTCTAAGATTGGCCCAGGCGGCAACTGCCGCCCTGTCCAGTCCGACTCTGTGCATGTTATGATTTTATATAGGGGCAATGCTCAAAACGGAAATTCAAGATACAATGGATAGAATTATATATATATATATATATATATATATATATATATATATATATATATATATATATATATATATATATATATATATATATATATATATATATATATATAAAATGTTCAGAAAGATTTCCGCGGTCGGAAGTATTTGAAAAACTTGGTTCACGGAATGAACCGCGTAAAAGATCTGAAAAATCTCGACGTTTCGGCTCCTTTTGCGAAGCCATCTTCAGGAGAATAAGAAGGGTAATAATTCAGAATCGTGGCCTCAATCTGCCTACTCCACGAATCGAATTAGGAGGAATCGGAAACAAGTTTTTCATATATATATATATATATATATATATATATATATATAATATATATATATATATATATATATATATAATATATATATATATAATATATATATATATATATATATATATATGGGTAGTTCTACAAACTAAGGAATTTTTGGCGTCTCAGCCAAAATATCATAAACAAATTGATAATAACAATTTTTTTTGGATGGAATACTATTAATTACAATTGTTTCTAGATGGTCACTAAAAATAATTAAGATTCACAATTCTTTTCTGAACAAAATTACTGTTCAAAGTGCCGAATTCTCAGGATCCTGCAGTGTCCCTCGCACAAATTTTAGTACAAAGTGCGTCGTGATATATTTACTTCAACATTCGGGTCTTAAAAGAAACCCGAATTATTAAGTCTACTATTTTTCCTGGCTAAATAGAACAATAACTATAGTAATTCCTTAAAAAATATTGAATAAATCTTGTTTACATTTTGTCCCCACGATTTTATATCAGTATCCTGTTCGATGTTGAATTAGCTAATATATCACTATATATTTTCCGTACGTCTTTACCGTTCCGCTGAGTCGATAGTACCTACGAAAGCGACAAAGAATGTCATTTTTCTATTCTGACCTAGCACGTTGTTTAGTGAGCCCAGTGTGTTCGGCGTGTGAAATATTGTCGTAATCAGTGGAGTTCACAGAATCCTGGTAAGATTTTTATTTACGAAATAAATAATGAATATGACTAATTTTAGCCTATTGATATGTAAGATGCTAGCGCATAGGCCTAGTTTAGGTTAATTTTTGTTGGAAGTTATAAATTGGTGTGTTTATTTTATTTTTAGACAGAAATTATCAGGAACCTGGCCTCAAGATCCTGTCCAATTGGTACCCAGGATACTGAGAACCATCCAGGATCCTGAGCAGATCATATTAAAAATATTGTTTCTCTGCAATGATTCGCAGTATTTTTTTAAACATAAACATTAAACTACAAATAAATAATTTAATAAATGAAGTGGACTTACTCTCGTTATTTGTTTTTATACAGTTATTTAGTTTTGGTGGTGGTCCAAGTAAAAATATTCTTATAATTGTTTCGAAACTTCGGATTAATAGTATAAAATGAACAAACATTTAATCGATCTTACAAAAATTATATTTGAATATTATATTTTGTTACACAGGAAAAATGGCGCCAAGAAAGAAAGAGACCAAACAAGAAATATTAGAAAAGAAAAGGATAGCTGAAAAAATTAGATATGAAAAAATTAAAAACGACCCCCAGAGATTAGCGTCTGAAAAGGAAAAAAGAAAGCAAAAATATAAAATGCTGCGAGAATTTGCCAAAAAAAAACTAAAAGGCAAATTCGAAAAGTCGGAGGGAATACTCAAAGTCAAATCCAACATTGAAATCAGCACGAGAACGGTCACAGAAGTAGCATCATAAGACAAACCAGGAGATAAAACAAAAAAATGCGTCAATAGTAAAATTGAAACAAAAACTTAGAAGATATAAAAGAGATGCCAGAGATTGAAGAAACAAAAGAAATAACTGGAGCTTACGCCTAGTACCGCAATGACCAAACTTGCCGAAGATACAACGACACGGGTAGACGTAGTCAAAAAGGCTTCATTTGGTGATGCGTTGGAAAAGCAAATATCAGATACTATGTCTAATCTGAAGACTCGTGAAATTTAAGATATGAAAAAACTGATTTCTAGCGATCAACAGAATTTAATACCTTTTAAGGGGACACTCAAAGTCCAGGGCAGTGCTTTCATGCCACGAAAGCTACAAATGAAATCCCACAGCTATTTTGTGATGAAGGTATTATGTGTAAACATTACCGAATGGGTTTACTAGAATACTCTGCAGGATCATGGCAAAGATTTAAAGACGTCTACGAAAGTGAGACGGAATCAAAAGATCAGCCAGATGATATGAGCGTTGCAAGCGATCTTACTTTAAATTTTGAAAATCCAGAAGTTTTAGCCACCATGCCTGATTTGCAAATTGACCCGAGTACACTCTTCTCAGAAAAAAGAAATCAAAGAAAAGTTAAAACCCAAGAAATAAAAGTTGATACTGTCGCCGAACAACCAAAAAAAAGAAAAAAATGATATCAAGGAAAGACAAAGTTAAAAAAGCGACTAAATAAAAAAAATAAGACTCAAGAAAAAAAAATTAATTCTAGGAAACAAACAGATTTAAAAAATTAATCAAAAAAAGTACAGACAAGTAAATAGGAGTTTTGTGACTGCGAGTGCCCATATGTGGTGTTCTCTATAGTGAAGATACAACAGGAAATGACTGGGTCCAGTGTCTAATATGTAGGTAATCATTGGGCACAAGCTGGATGTATTAAAGGTGAATCTACATTATTTACATACCCTGGCTGTTTGTGATTACAAAAAATAGTTTAAAAGAATTGGAACGAGACTGTCAAAATTATTATTTTTGTTACTAGATTTAAGTAAAATACTACATTTACGTGTCTTTTAGTCAAAATATTACGAAAATTTCATGTTGTTACCTTTGAGAGATATTTTATTATTGAGAGAGAGATTATTATTATTTTTATGTTCAAAAATCATTTGATGATTAATGTTCCTGTTGAAGGCTGTTTCAGGTATATAATTAGTATCCAAGCCAAATTTAAAACTAATTTTTGTTATTATAAAAGATACTTTGATTATTACAAATTAATGTTAAGAGGTAAATTTCAAAAACTTGTGAAATAAATGATTGATATCGATTGATGTTTGTTGTTTTCCTCAGTTTCCTGGTGACACTCTCAGTTTCCTGTGGCTCGATTTTTTTTAAATGGCCATAAATCAAAAAATATTAAATGTTTTGACTGTTCCCTTTAGGAAAAGCTAAAAGACAATGTACTCTAGTTATTAGACTGAATTCCGCCACCAAAAGGTATAAAAAATGTCGGGCCGAAATCAGACTCGAATTCTTCCTTAGTTTGTAGAACTACCCATATATATATATATATATATATATATATATATATATATATATATATATATATATATATAATATATATATATATATATATATATATATATATATATATATATATATATATATATATATATATATATATATATATTATATATATATATATATATTTTTTATATATATATATATATATATATATATATATATATATATATATATATATATATATATATATATAATATAATATAATATAATATATATATATAATATATATAATATATATATATATATATATATATATATATATATATATATATATAATATATATAATATATATATATATATATAAACAAGTAGAGCCGAATTATCGGTATAGCCCGCTTATAAGGAAGCAGCCGTTGACACGTGTTTCGGACTCTCTGGTTCTCATCAGAACGTCGTAGCCAAGCATTGGATTGAAAACTTGGAGATGAAAATAGCAACAACAAACGAAATTTCCTGCTACGGAAGACAATCACACATTTGTGGCTTATTATTTGAACTCTCCGGTTTGGGAGATTTGGTCAAACTTTGCCACGGAGGCGATTAATGCCATCCGCGAGATCTCAGACCGAGTAAATAAACAACAACAAAGAAATTAGTCGCGGGTAAATATTAAACAAGTAGAGCAGAATTATCGGTATGCTTCCATGTAAGCGGGCTATACCGAAAATTCTCCTCTACTTGTTTAATATATATATATATATATATATATATATATATATATATATATATATATATATATATATATATATATATATATATATATAGAAGAAGGGTAGTCTTTGCTGACTAGTTAGGATGCAATAAGGATAATAATATTTGGGTATAGCAGCAAGCAAAACGTGTACTCTTATAACACTATATTTCCGATATTTCGACAATGATTATTGTCATCTTCAGGGAAGCTACAAAATAAGCACAAAAGAAAATCAACAAATGCTCCATAACGGCCAACAGTAACAATACTCACTGTGTCTTTGAGAATGATTGCAAAAGGTGTAAAAATCGAGATACAGCATTATTGATTTCCACAAAACATTATTGATCGAGAACACAGGCGTGATGATCATCAACTGACATTACAAGTTAAAAAGTTAAAATGGTCATAATAAATTAAAATGAAACATAGTTAATTTTGAGGAAATTAAACATTATTGAGTTTAAGTTAAGTTAAAGACTAAAATAATACAATTATCTACTTCGTCATTTCATATTGACTGAAAAAGAGACGCGACCAGCCATCTTGATCAAGAAAGTAGAAATAGACAACATCAAAACAAGAAAACTCCAATGTGAAAATATGTGAAAATATGATAATTTAGGACCACAGATTGGTCACTGCTAACAAATAAAATAGCCAGAAGTATAAAAGACTCAGAAAAAGGAAGGACAACTCTTCTCTCACTCGACATTTCTTAAATGGATGTTTTTATCTAACTCTAACAAAAAGGAATAAATTTCACTAAGATGATTTAAATCAGTTTTTTTATTTAAGCAATTCTCTGATTGTGAGATGTATGCCATCTCCATAAACAGTCTCTTAGCAGAATTTTTCTCTCTTGTCAATATTTTGGTGTCACTGAAATTCATAATATGTCCTGTAATATTTACATGTTCACTCAAAGCACATCTTTCAGGATGACACCTACAGTCACTCTTATGTGAGGTAATTCTATCCTTGAGGGCTCTAGACGTCTGACCTACATATAATCTATCACAATTGGAGCATGGGATGCTGTAAACTATATGAGATTGTGAAGTTAAGGGTGTTTTATCCTTTACTTTGGTGAAAATGGAACTTATTGTTAAGACTGTTTTATTGGCAATTTTAATGTAACAAAAAGACCTGAAAATTCGTGACAACCTTTACATTACTGATGTTTCCCAAAGGTTGTCACGAATTTTCAGGTCTCTTTGTCACATTAAAATTGCCAATAATATTTTGAAGAATATCTCAAGATGCTGACCATTTTCCATGTTTTCAACTAGCACTGTCTGTTATCTCAGATTTCAAAAGAAGAAGCATTATATGTCTAGTCGATTAAGATAATATTTACTGAAGCTTCATATTTGTCAATAATATTCAATAGTTGACCCGTCTGACAGTGAAAGAAATCGTGTGTAGTGGAAATAACATTTATAAATAACTCGAATTAATTTATTGTTACGTGGAGGAGAATGCTTCCATTTTAGCTTAGGAACTCTGGCTGTAGTCTATCTGTAGAAGGTGGCGAATAACATTTTTGACACATTTCCGTTGACCTATTGATATTTTCTTCAATATGAATCAGCAGCACTAGAAAAGCTATTTTTTATTGAATTCAGAATGACTGTGCAGTAAAACCAGTGTGAAAGAACAGTGCTCGCTGATGTCGATCTATGATTCATTAAAAGTTTTTTTATTGAAAAAAAGTTCTTTTTATATAAATTGCGAATGTGAGTGTTCTCAAGCAGGTCATATGAGATTATAGAAAATATCTTGTATGAAGGCACTAAATCCACCACTTGAAAATCAATGAATTCTTTTTATTGTCATAACTTTCTATGTAAATGATCTGATTATTGAAGCTACATTCTTCTAAAAAAAGCTATATCAAAAATAGTTATTAACAAAATTTTTGTGACTTGGAAATAATCTAGCCGCACAGTTCTACTTCAATCCATGCAGTGATAAGAACAGGAATTTATATTGATCAGTGCTTAGAGGTCCTTACTAAGAGTGCTCACAACATTGCAAATCACGACTCAAGGGCAAGAAATGGTAATTCTACCTGTTTTTAACAAAATGTAGAGCTTATTCCAATATTAAAAAAAATACTGTAGTATTAAAATATAAACGAAATATTTTCGACATTGAATATTTCAGTCACCCAGGTGTTCAGTTTTTCCGCTTCATTTGGGGCTCTTTATATATAATAAAACAAAATTATTTGGTTGTTAGTCTTCGAATTTAATGAAGTCATCCGAAAAATTACATACCCATGACATCTGCAGTGTAGTCATGTCGAGTACCGTTGATTTCTGGTCTGTACCCTGGACCATTACCGTAACTCAAGATTGGCACCGATGCATTATTTAGAACGTCATAGAAATCTACCAATCCAAGCACATTGGCACCCCTTTTTGGATAACCGCCGAAACTCATCGTGTGCGAATGATCAGCAGTAACGATAATGAGAGTGTCTTTCTCGTTCGTGATATCAACTGCCTTTCGAATTGCTTTCGAGAATTCCGTTGTCTCGACTAACGCTTTTCCCGCTAGACTGAGATGATGTGCCTGATCAATCATTCCTCCTTCTACGAATAGAAAGTAACCATTTGGACTTTTACTCAGTTTTCTGATCGCAACTTCTGTCATCTCTTCTAGGGTGGGATCCATATCTGGATCTCGGTCTACGTGAAATCTGCATAAGCTATCTTCGAACAATCCTGCAAATCCCAGAGTTGTTATGAAAAGTTTTATCAACCGATAAAGAATATAATGTAATAATAAACAAATTGTGTTTGAGAGCTTGTTCACAAAATTGAAATATTTTCTCGATTTGTGACAGTACTTCAATATCCGTATGTCAGAAAATAGGGTTCTTATCGAAACGTTTAGCTTTAGTTTTTTTTTTAATTCAATTTTCCTGGCATCATGAAATTGTATTTATATATAATATATATGTATATATGTATATATGTATATATGTATATATGTATATATATATATATATATATATATATATATATATATATATATATATATATATATATATATATATATATATATATATATATATATATATATATATATATATATATATATATAATATATAATACAATTTCATGTTGTCAGGAAAATTAGTTTTGAGTTGAATCAGTTGAAAATCTCGAAACATCTCACGGAAAAATGTTTCTAATAAAAAGATGATGGTTTTAAAGAAAAAGTACATTTAAGCAATAAACTCTTCCAGTTCCCCCACCCTTAAGGGGGGACAGAGGTCAACTTTGGAATTTTAAATGGAAATCTATTTTTTTATTGCAGATTCGTATTTTACGGCAAAAAATACAAAAGTTTTGTACGAATAATTTTTCACGATTCTTCGCAGATGACTCTGTAATCGAATTTGAATTTACCGTCTGAATGACATCCGTTCTATTTATCATTCAAATGAAATTCTAACGCTAACGTCGTTCAGCCGGTAAATTCAAATTCGATTACAGGGCCATCTGTGGGGAATCGTAAAAAATTGTTCGTACGAAACTTTTGTATTTTTTGCTGTAGAACGCGAATCTGTGATCAAAAACAGTGGTAAGCATTTTAAAATTCAAAGTTGACCCCTTTTTTCCCACAATGATGAAGAAAAGGAAAGAGGTTTTAGCATAAGTGGGCTTTCTTCTAAAACTATCAACCTTTTATTCGAAACATTTTTGCGTAAGATGTTTCCTTTTCGAGATTTTTAACTGATTATATATATATATATATATATATATATATATATATATATATATATATATATATATATATATATATATATTTATATATATATATATATATATATATATATATATATATATATATATATATATATATATATATATATATATATATATATATATATTATATATATATATATATATATTATATATATATATATATATATATATATAATATATATATATATATATATATATATATATATATATATATATATATATATATATATATATATATATATATATATATATATATATATATACATATATATATATATATATATATATATATATATATATATATATATATATATATATATATATATATATAATTATTTATTCGAATTGTTGTTGCCTGTGATCTATTTTTAATCTTTTGATAATTATTAACAATAACAGGCTGGTTGAATCTTAAAAAACTCAATTTTATCAAAAAGTTGACGCCTCACCACGACATTCGAAATTGAAATTTCTTTGACATTTATTGTTTTAAAATAATTGAATAAACAGGGCTGCTTTGTATATGCTATTCAGTCTAATATTTATATTCAAAATTGTAATTATTAGATGGTAAGGGAAACCAAAGAAACCTTTACCTACGTAATGTTTGAAAATAATAATAATAGGGTTCTATTTATCTAACAACAAAGAAATTAGTTATGGGAAAACATTAAAGAAGTGGAGTAGAATTATCGGTATAGTACGCTTATATGGAAGCAGCCGTTGACACGTGTTTCGGACTCTTTGGTCCTCATCAGAACGGCGTAGCTAAGTATTGGATTGAAAATTTGGAGATGAAAATAGTTTAATAAATAAAATCCTCTGTTATGGAAGAAAATCACTTATTTGTGGTTTATTGTTTGAACTCTCCGGTATGGGAGATTTGGTCAAACTTTGCCACGAAGGCGATTAATTCCATCCGAGAGATCTCAGAAAGAGTAAATTAATATTAAAAAAGAAAATTAGTTTTGGGAATATATTAAACAAGTAAAGCAAAAATTATCGGTATAGTTCGTTTATATGGAAGTAGCCGTTTTTAATGAAATTTTTATAATAAAATCCTTTGTTATGGAAGAAAATCACTTATTTGTGTGGCAAAGTTTGACCAAATCTCCCATACCGGAGAGTTCAAACAATAAACCACAAATAAGTGATTTTCTTCCATAACAGAGGATTTTATTATAAAAATTTCATTAAAAACGGCTACTTCCATATAAACGAACTATACCGATAATTTTTGCTTTACTTGTTTAATATTTTCCCAAAACTAATTTTCTTTTTTAATATTAATTTACTCTTTCTGAGATCTCTCGGATGGAATTAATCGCCTTCGTGGCAAAGTTTGACCAAATCTCCCATACCGGAGAGTTCAAACAATAAACCACAAATAAGTGATTTTCTTCCATAACAGAGGATTTTATTTATTAAACTATTTTCATCTCCAAATTTTCAATCCAATACTTAGCTACGCCGTTCTGATGAGGACCAAAGAGTCCGAAACACGTGTCAACGGCTGCTTCCATATAAGCGTACTATACCGATAATTCTACTCCACTTCTTTAATGTTTTCCCATAACTAATTTCTTTGTTGTTAGATAAATAGAACCCTATTATTATTATTTTCAAACATTACGTAGGTAAAGGTTTCTTTGGTTTCCCTTACCATCTAATAATTACAATTTTGAATATAAATATTAGACTGAATAGCATATACAAAGCAGCCCTGTTTATTCAATTATTTTAAAACAATAAATGTCAAAGAAATTTCAATTTCGAATGTCGTGGTGAGGCGTCAACTTTTTGATAAAATTGAGTTTTTTAAGATTCAACCAGCCTGTTATTGCTAATAATTATCAAAAGATTATATATATATATATATATATATATATATATATATATATATATATATATATATATATATATATATATATATATATATATATATATATATATATATATATATATATATATATATTTTTTTTTTTTTTATAGGGTTATTCACGGTAGACGCCAGGGAATATTGTGTCTGAATGATTTTGTTATAAAACACAAAATTTGATATGTACTGGATCTCTAGAGGAACAATTCAAAATTATTTCCAAATTATACAGGGTGTTTCAAAAACCCGTAATGTATGAAAGTTGTTTTTTATTCAAAATTTGTTACAAATAAAATTTCATATTATTGTTACATTAATCAAACCATATTTCAACTTTTGATTATTACTATTAGTTGATGGCCTGCCAAAGTTCTACGGGCAACTTGAAAATTTTAACTATTGGTTAAAAGTAAACGGCAGTATGAAAATATTCGTTTTTCATAAAAACGTGAAGAATTTGCAGGAAAGATGCCTCAAAGTATTTGATACTTAATTAGATTTTGAATCTGCTTTGAACTTAAAATACAGGATGTTTCATTTAAATGAAGGCAGTTATATCTGTTTAAAGGTATAATCATTGCTTTGAACTCGAAATACAGGATGTTTTATTTAAATGAAGGCAGTTATATCTGTTTAAAGGTATAATCATTTGGTGCTAATTACTGGACGCCCTGCAAAAATTATAAAATTTTTCACAAGTGGAACATTGAATTTGTTCCATTTTTATATTTCAATTTAAATTTGGCATAAAGAAAGCTTAAACATGATGAAAATTTAAACATTAAAGTTGATAACGCTTTTCAAACAAAATATGAATTATATCGCACGTTATATGTGGGGTACACCTAATGAAACTCACCTTTATTATATAAATATATATATATATATATATATATATATATATATATATATATATATATATACATAAAGCACATATGTATGATAATATTAGATATTAATATTACTTAATTTAGTTTTTACCTAATAGATAATCCGTATCATTATTGACGTGCATGAGCTGGTCCCTATTCGAAATGTATTCATATGTTTTCCTATCCTTTTCTTTTATGGCTTTCCATTCCTCAATGAGATTTTTTTTGTCCAATCTTTGTCCCGGCTTGCCTTCCTCGTCAGTGATTTCTTTAGGGATAAACTTGTTTCTACCACATCCTAATATAACGTGAAACTTCTGTCCGACCTCACTGTGAATTAGTTGTCTTGCTATATCAGGACATCGCTGTGGATCTTGCTTACGTTGCACCATATCTGCATCAGATTCCCAGTCTTTGTGAGCCACATGAGCATAGAGAGCTGCAAAAAAATTTTTGTTACTGTCTGTCAAGATTCATCATAATATACCGCCACAAGAAAATGATTATTGAAGTCAATAGTAAACAGTTTGCTGCACATTGTACACGACAGTTGTCTTGAACTTGAACGAATACTTCACACCTTGGTGCCAAAACATTACCTTACCTATATGTAATGAGAGAGCAATCTAGGAATTGATTCATCAGTTCAATGGTTCACAAAAAGAATACAAGTAACCTAGGAAGTGACTTATATAACGATATATATATATATATATATATATATATATATATATATATATATATATATATATATATATATATATAGAATATATATATATATATATATATATATATATATATATATATATATATATATATATATATATATATATATATATATATATATATATATATATATATATATATATATATATATATATATATATATATATAAATATATAATTATTCATCCGAATGGTTGTTGCCTGTGAACTATTTCTAATCTTTTGATAATTATTAGCAATAACAGGCTTGTTGAATCTCAAAAAACTCGATTTTATTAAAAAGTTGACGTTTCGCCACGACATTCGAGGCTTTATCAAAACTTTTGAAAAAATTGAAATTTCTTTGACATTTATTGAATTGAAAAAATTTGAATAGAAAAAGACTACTATGTCTTACTAAAATTTTTTTCGGCTGTGGCCGTTCTTTGTTATTTATTACGTGCTATTCAGTCCAATATTAACATTCAAATCTGTTATTATTAGATGGTAAGGGAAACCACAGAAATCTTTACCCACGTAATGTTCGAAATAGGATCAAATTCTTTTGATTTTGAAAAGTCAAAGAATAGGGTACTATTTATCTTATTTTCAAAAATTTCTCATTGCGGCTGTGGCCGTCTTCAGTTATTAATTACGTGCTATTTAGTCCAATATCAACAGACAGGTTCGTTGATATTAGATGGGAAGGGAACCACAGAAACCTTCACCCACGTAATGTACAAAATAGGTTTAAAATATTTGATTGTTGTCTTTAAAAAGATATTACTTGTAATTTTGGAGATCACATGTTCTAAACTATACTTTCTTTTTAAAAAAATTGAAAATTTTAGATGTTTAGATTTTGTTTAGATGAGTTGTTATGGTTAGAGTTTGTTTGTTTTGATTTATGTTGTTTCTTCGAAAAATTAAAGAATTAAATCTGCGTATATTGAACTCAAATGTTTGATATCTGTTCTATCATTTACGACTTTATTCAAATTTTTTTGAATATGTAACATTTCTAAAATTTCTCTGCGTTTTTGATCTTTTTCTATTTCTAAAATTTTTGTGCTATTAAAGTTGAAAGTATGATTTTCATTGTTTTTATGTTTTATTTGTGCTGTGGTTTGTGTTCTGGTACCTATATTTGTGTGCTTTTAGTCTTTCTTCTAAATTTTGAAAAGTTTGCCCTATATATGAATTATTACAATTATTACAGGGTATACTATAAACAACATGAGATTTTTGCAGAAGAGGTGTTTTACTTTTTAATTTAGAATAAATTTGTTTTATTTGATTTTTTGCGGTGTGGGCTACTTTAATATCGTGTGGATTTAAAATTTGTGAAATTTTATTACTTAAATGAGGAATATATGGCAGAAGAATATATTTTTTGTTAATATTTTCTTTTTTTGATGTTTCTAATGTGTTGTAAAGTTTATGAATTCTATTTTTAGTGATTTTCTGTATAAGTTTTTTAGGGTAATCGTTTTTTATGAGTAATTTATGGGCATCTTGTAATGTTTTATGTCTGTGTGTAGGTGAAGTAAGTTTAAGTGCTTTGTCTATATATCCAATTATTAAACTCTTTTTTTGTGAAAAATGATGTGTACTGTTGTAGTTCAATGTTCTTTGTGAAATTATGATATTACTCTCATACACAGAAACAATGATATTATCACAAAATGGCATAGAAAAGAAATTTTTTCACAAAGAACATTGAACTACAACAGTACACATCATTTTTCACAAAAAAAGAGTTTAATAATCGGATATATAGACAAAGCACTTAAACTTACTTCACCTACACACAGACATGAAACATTACAAGATGTCCATAAATTACTCATAAAAAACGATTACCCAATCAAACTTATACAGAAAATCATTAAAAATAGAATTCATAAAAATCAACACATTAGAAACATCAAAAAAAGAAAATATTAACAAAAGATATATTCCTCTCCCATATATTCCTCATTTAAGTAACAAAATTTCACAAATTTTAAATCCATACGATATTAAAGTAGCCCACGCCGCACAAAATCAAATAAAACAAATATATTCTAAATTAAAAAGTAAAACACCTCTTCTGCAAAAAATCTCATGTTGTTTATAGTATACCCTGTAATAATTGTAATAAATCATATATAGGACAAACTTTTCAAAATTTAGAAGAAAGACTAAAAGCACACAAATATACCAGAACACAAACCACGGCACTAATAAAACATAAAAACAATGAGAATCATACTTTCAACTTTAATAGCACAAAAATTTTAGAAATAGAAAAAGATCAAAAACGCAGAGAAATTTTAGAAATGTTACATATTCAAAAAAATTTAAATAAAGTCGTAAATGATAGAACAGATATCAAACATTTGAGTTCAATATACGCAGATTTAATTCTTTAATTTTTCGAAGAAACAACATAAATCAAAACAAACAAACTCTAACCATAACAACTCATCTAAACAAAATCTAAACATCTAGAATTTTCAATTTTTCTAAAAAGAAAGTATAGTTTAGAACATGTGATCTTCAAAATTACAATACAATCAAATATTTTAAACCTATTTTGTACATTACGTGGGTGAAGGTTTCTGTGGTTCCCTTCCTATCTAATATCAACGAACCTGTCTGTTGATATTGGACTAAATAGCACGTAATTAATATGTGAAGACGGCCACAGCCGCAATGAGAAATTTTTGAAAACAAGATAAATAGTACCTTATTCTTTGACTTTTCAAAATCAAAATAATTTGAACCTATTTCGAACATTACGTCAGTAAAGGTTTCTGTGGTTTCCCTTACCATCTAATAATAACAGATTTGAATGTTAATATTGGACTGAATAGCACGTAATAAATAACAAAGAACGGCCACAGCCGAAAAAAGTTTTAGTAAGACATAGTAGTCTTTTTCTATTCAAATTTCTTCAATTCAATAAATGTCAAAGAAATTTCAATTTTTTCAAAAGTTTTGATAAAGCCACGAATGTCGTGGCGAAACTTCAACTTTTCAATAAAATCGAGTTTTTTCAGATTCAATAAGCCTGTTATTGCTAATAATTATCAAAAGATTATAAATATATATGTATATATATATATATATATATATATATATATATATATATATATATATATATATATATATATATATATATATATATATATATATATATATATATATATATATATATATATATATATATATATATATATATATATATCACTCTTATTAAGTGGTTTGATTTGTTTAGTGATAACGTGTACATTCATCAGAACCGACTATAAGTTTTCAACACATCACACGTTGAAAAAATTAGAACCTACGTAGTCATTCTTTTTAAACGTTTATTCCACGAAAATAATACACTACTGCACTGTATCGAAGGTCACCGGTGAAATGCAAGAGTTGCTTCAAATTTGTTTTAGACCTAGACCTTAATTTTCGAAATGTTTTTGATGTCATGCAATTTCAGTTGATGACTCGAAGAAAATCTGCGGTCGTTTTAATAACAAACACTAT
>JARQZK010005124.1:135000-242500 GCA_030704885.1 Cynegetis impunctata | reverse complement strand
GTACATTTCTTAGTGCTTTTAAAGTTGATCCAAACATTTTGAAATTGTTCTGAATTCGTATAAATTTCTTGAAGTTCATTGGCGGTAAATTCGGATACATTTCATTGAACTTTCTACATGTCCTGCTGATAATTTTATCACACTGTCCAAAAATAATAAACAAATTCATAAGAACTTCATTGGAATAAATTTTTTCCATCGTTTCTGAAGGTATTTCCAACTTCTGAAGTGATGAAAGTTTCGATATTATTAGTAGATTGTCACAACGTTACTGTCAAATAGTAATCATGACATGCTTAGCAAATACCAAGGCGATACCATGTTCAAGGAACATTTTCACAAATAAGTGCTCATATGTCCGAAACTTGACTAGTTAGGTATAGGTATGATATACCTATACTGATAAAAAGGAAATTCTAGCAGCTTTCCGAATTTTCAATAATGTACAGGGTATTCCAGTTGAAATAACCAACTTATAGTCACTTTTTCAAGCTAACGAAATAACTGTATTTTTTGACCACCCTGTATTGAAATAACGAAGATTAGGCTGAAGTGTAGGAAGCCCCCAGGTATTAACAAACTTGAACCGAAATTTCGATATCATTGTATTTCTTAGCTCAAAGATATCAGAGTTTTTAGAGGTCTTGATTTCCGACGAAAAAAAAACGAAAATAATTTTTATTTCGAAAACGGTAACAGATAGGTTTAGGGAAATATTATGAAAAGTTGTTAGGAAATTGTTGTAGATTCTAAAAATAATATAATATACAGTTGGTTCCATTTGAAAAATCAAAGTTGCTACTACTTTCTTATAGAAGTGGCAACACCGCATTACCAAAAATATTGTAGTTGGGTAGAGAATGTCCGATCAAGCCCTCCATTGAATTTTCGAAGTGATCCGTTGTATGGTTCTCCAGAAACGTCTAATGTGCCATCCACCGTGAATCACCCTGTATATATATATATATATATATATATATATATATATATATTTTTATGTATATATGTATATATATACATATATATATATATATATATATATATATATATATATATATATATATATATATGTATTCATAAAATATATACATATATATATATATATATATATATATTTATATATATATATATATATATATATATTTATATATATTTATATATATATATATATATATATATATATATATATATATACATATTTATAGTGAACGTTTACGTTTTTGAATCATATGAAAATGATTGGTGTTGTTTTCAGGGCGATTTCATGAAGTTGAACAAGAGAAATTGCTTAAAATTTGCGAATTTTGAAAAAATACAAAGAGAATTTCAAAATTTAGCAAATGACATTTTTTCATGGTCGAAATACTAATAATTCATAATGAAAATGACCGATAGCTGAAAAAACTGCCAAAAAAAGTTTCTTGAATATCTAACTTAAAAATAAAAAAATTTCAAAATGCCTGAAGAGGTTTTTTCAATAAAAAATTTCCATTGAAAAAAATTCAAGGGTTGGTAGGGTGCCGCTAACCTTCAGCCAGACATCGATTTTATTATTCAGGGGTCTTTCCCTCAAAAATTTCCTCAAGAACTTACCCTAAATTATTCTCAAGTTCTCGGACTACCAGGCATGAGAAACAAGTTAAGTATCAAAGAAACTACCTGAAAATACCTTTCCTTTGAAATAAATATTCAAGCAAGTTTCACCAAGAGTTCAGCGTACAATATTTATCAACAATATATATATATATATATATATATATATATATATATATATATATATATATATATATATATATATATATATATATATATATATATATATATACAGGGTGGGCCATCCATAACTTTCCACCCCGCATTTTGAGCTTTGGGATGAAATAACGAAAAAACGCTCGGACAGATCAAATTTTGTTGAAATGGGGACAAATAAGGGTGTTCAAATGAGTTTGATATCACTACCCCTCTAGCCGCAACCCCTAACAGCTCTCATTTTTCAATAGGGAAAAGGGGTCGAGCAGCACCTTGTTGGAAAGGCAATAAAATTTCCTGCAGGAGTGTATTTTTTTTCATCGCTTATTAATTATTATACAGAGTGACTCAGTATTGCATCAATAACTTTGACACGCCGAATTTGGGTCTTTGAGATGGAAAAAACGCTCGGACAGGTCAAAAAATGAATTCGATATCACTACCCCTCTAGCTGCTACCCTAACAGCAATTATTTCAATTTAAACGAAAGCGCACGGTTTACTTTGTAAATATTATTGTTTTCACGTTTTCAGTTATTGTCTGGGTTTCAGCATTTTCAACATGTGTTTGGCATACGCGTAGTGATCGAGAAATTGCAAAAAAAAGGCGACGATAACAGATTTCGTTGATATTGAGATGGAGAAGCTGTTTGAAAATGAGAATTCATTTCAGACTTAAAAAACAAATGAGAGCTGTTAGCGGTTACGGCTAGAGGGGTAGTGATATCAAACTGATTTGAGCATCCTTATTTGTCCTCCTTTCAACAAAATTTGACCCGTCCGAGCGTTTTTTCCATCTCAAAGATCCAAATTCGGCATGTGAAAGTTATTGATGCAATACTGAGTCACTCTGTATAATAATTAATGAGCGATGAAAAAAAAATACACTCATGCAGGAAATTGAATTGCCTTTCCAACAAGGTGCTGCTCGACCCCTTTTTCCTATTAAAAAATGAGAGCTGTTAGGGGTTGCGGCTAGTGGGGTAGTGATATCAAACTCATTTGAATACCCTTATTTGTCTTCCTTTCAACAAAATTTGAAAATTTTTTCGTTATTCCATCCCAAAGCTCAAAATTCGGGGTGGAAAGTTATGGATGGCCCACCCTGTATATACATATATATATATATATATATATATATATATATATATATATATATATATATATATATATATGTTATATTATATATATTTATATTTATATATATATATATATATATATATATATACGATATATAAAATCTCACTGTATTTATACTGACACTGATATTACAATATTATGTTGAAAAGAAGATGTAATTGTAAATGTTTATATCTACCTGAAGGAGAAGCGTGAGTAACTCTAGCGGTGGTTACAAATCCAGTCCATTTATCTTCCAGTTGCGACCATGCAGCAATTGATGAGACTTGATTTGTGGGCAAGATCGATGCCTCGCAGTCGTTCAGTTTAACTGCTGCTGTTACTCCCGAAGTGTACCAATTGGCTTTGGTACCGCATAGATAAGCCGTGGCTGTTGACGATGACTCAGAAACTTGACGATCGACGCAATAAGTCTTGAATGAAATAAGGAAAGCCGTGAGAGGGAATAATTTTAGCTATTTTTGAAGTTACGGTATAGCTCTTATGGAAACTAGAGACTGTTGCAGTAGACTGTTAACTTTTCTACGGTAGAGAGAGAAATAATAATTTTACAGTGAAAATGAAAGGTTCGAGTTTCCGTCCACCCTGTATACAAAATGAAAAATAATTAAAATTTGATATAATACGGAGATATTGCATCCTATTACGAAACTCAGTTAGGTAAACTAAAATTGTTTTCTTCAACGCAAAAGAAGCTACAGAGCGTTGATTTACCTACGATTTTTATATAAACGTGTCCATATGTTTTGAAGTACTCTGTATAACATAGCAAAACCTTATATCAAAAGCTTCAAATAAATGTGAGTAATCCGAATTAGGTATAATATACAGGGGTTCTCGTTTAAAAAACCATATGTTTAGTTTGTAACGGAGTTATGCAACACTCTGTATAGTTCAAGATAATTTCAAAATATGGACCTTAAAGACATCTACCATCTATTTTTGTTGATAACATTTTTTGATATCTCTTAAAATAACCCATATACCGAAGTTTGCCGTAAGATTGGTACACCCTGTATATATATATGTATGTATGTATGTATGTACTTACAATACAACAGTGAATTATAGAGAATGGCAAGTCACCCCGACTCAAAATCTGCTCACAGATGTTTCGACCTCATTAGAGCTTACTTCACTTGGAGTGAATTAACATATTTCTATTTGCTTCCCAACACAAATCGCAGAGGAACTACTAGGTATATGAATAACAACCCATAGCGCCCTCCGTCAGAGGTATTGAGTCATATATAACCAGCTCCCTTGCGAGATTGTTTGATTATTTAAGAATTTTCCTTGTTCACTTTATGTGATATATGAAATTGACTATGGTCAACTAGTATATTTTTCATGAATTGATTGTTGAATATTGCGAATATCGCAAAAAGTATTTACGGAGCGCGCTCTCGTGGGTATGTCCATAGTTTTTAAACACTATATTCGTGTGCTCTGAAATCTCATACGCCATGTTGCAGAGTAGACCTTTTCATGTCAGGAAGTATGTGTTCTCTCAGCGGAATTCTGTATTTTTGGTCTATACAATGAACTGTTGGTTGCCAATATCTTTGGCGGAGGGCGCTATGCGTTGTTATCCATAAAGTACTTCCGTCGTGATATGTATTGAGAAACAATCGGAAATATGTTAATCCACTCCGAGTCAAGTGAGCAGCACTGAAGAAATCTAATAAAATAAAAACAACATTTTCTATAATTCACTCTTGCATTTTGAATGCAGATTTCGTGTCGCTGAATACATATAACCAGCTTCTTTGAAAGATTTTTTGATAATTTTCAAATTATTAAAGAGAATTCTGTCGTACTGCACCCCATTTATTTATCAGTGGAGGCCCTGAAGCTATATCAAAGTCAGCTCCACTTTTTTAAATAGAATGATATTACTACAGATTTTAAGACGAATTCAGCCACTTACAGCACAAGTTTATTCATAAATATGGAAACATATCGGAATAATCACTTTCAGAGATTCCGCTAACTTTCCTTTGGGTCTACCTACAGAAGATGCTCGTAGTGATGACCCTCAACCTGTGAACACATGTTTGATCGCTGTTTTCATTTATTACGATACCGATGTTTCTCATCGGCAGCAAGTATGCATTTTTTGTTGACAGTCACGCATTACTTTTCATTGTAAGTACATCAGATTACGAAAATGAACTATTTTCAAGAATCTTTTGCTATAGTGATGATGCTGGAGGAAATCTGTAAACATTTCAGAAAAGCTCAATATTTGTATGCGTCTCGTAATTAGGAAAAAGAGCGTACCTAGCTTTTAAGCGATTAGATCACCGTTTCTGTCACTCCGGTACAAGAAACAAACACGAGTGAATCTTTTTAATGAAAATAATGTGACTGCTATCTTAGCTTTTGCTTCACAAATTCAACATGCAATCCGCAGGAAAATGGATATAGAAAGAGGAATTAGTCAGCGATCTGTATTGAGAATCTCACATCAATAAAAGTCTCATACGTATCGTAAGCCATCATATCAGGATTTGTAGGGCAACGATTTCTTAAATCGCGTCAATTTCTGTAATGTGATTCGTAGAAAAATGCCCACAGATTTTTGAATCATGTGCTTTTTTCTAACGGATCTATCTTCACAAATATGGAAAATCTGAATAGGCATAACATGCATTATTGAGGAAATGACAATCTTCAATGGATAAGTACTGTACCATTTCAACATAAGTGGTCCTTTAATTATTTATGCGGCATTGTAGGTGATCACGTCATTGGTCTCTTGACTGGTCAAATTCACGCAAACTTTCTCCAAAACGTACTGTGGATGAATCATGACGGTGCACCACCTCATTATGCTCTGTGTTGGAGACAAGAGGCTAAAGAGATCTTTGTCTGTGTGAGTGGATAGGACCGTTTCATGACGGTAGAGGTAGAATCTATTCATGAAATAAAGAATAGGCAGAGAATGTAACGAATTTACATCAAAAATGATAGCTAAAGTTAGACGGTCTTTTCAACAGGGAACTAACGAGTGTTTATAAGTCTGGGGACATCTTCTGTAAGCAGGTCCAAAACAAGGTTAAGGGATCCTTTGAAAGTAATTATTCCGATATTTTTCGATTTTTCGACTACGAGTTCCTTACTTCGCTTGATAAGAATTACCTTGTATTGTAGTCGCTGAATTCATCATGAAATCGGTAATAAGGTCATCCAGGAAAAAATAAATTTAACTATTTAAAAGAGTGGAGTTTAACTTGACGTAGTTGCAGCGCATCCACCGGTGAAAAAAATGTGTCCCAGTACGACGGCCTTCTCGAACAAGCGTTTGAGTGCTGTATTGCTCTGTAGCACTTTATGTGCTTCATCCTGTATATATATATATACATATAATCTCTTGATAATTATTAGCAATAACAGGCTGGTTGAATCTTAAAAAACTCGATTTTATTAAAGAGTTGACGTTTTACTTCGATATTCTTAATTGAAATTTCTTTGACATTTATTGATGTGAAAAAATTGAAAAAATAAGGCTGCTTTGTCTTGCTAGTTATTTATTATATACTATTCAGTCTAATATTAACATACAAAAATGTTATGATTAGATGGTAAGGGAAACCAAAGAAACCTTTACCTACGTAATGTTTGAAAATAAAAATAATAGGGTATTATTTATCTAACAACAAAGAAATGAGTCATGGGAAAACTTTAAAGATGTGGAGTAAAATTATCGGTATAGTACGTTTATATGGAAGCAGCCGTTGACACGTGTTTCGGACTCTTTGGTCCTCATCAGAACGGCGTAGCAAAGCATTGGATTGAAAATTTGAAGATGAAAATAGTACAACAAACAAAATTCTCTGATACGGAAGACAATCACCCTCATTGTGGTTTATTGTTTGAACTCTCCGGTATGGGAGATTTGGTCAAACTTTGCCACGGAGGCGATTAATACTATCCGCGAGAACTAAAAACGAGTAAATAAACAATAACAAAGAAATTTTTTTTTTTTTTTTTTAACTCGAGGGACCTACAGTTTAACGCCGGTTCCGAACGGCCAATGGGCTTGTGAACGATGCACATTACCCAACAATTCGTCTTAAAACTATAACCACTAAATACCGGACATATACAACACCCAAGAGCAAGGTGGGACTCGAACCCACAATCCTCGGTTTACAAGCGGTAAACCATACCGCCTGGTCTACCGAGGCCTCAACAAAGAAATTAGTCGCGGGAAAATATTAAATAGGTAGAGCAAAATTATCGGTATAGTTCGTTTATATGGAAGTAGCCGTTTTTAATGAAATTTTTTATTAATTTAGAATTTCAAATCTTTTAAAAAAAGTTACTTACAGTTTATAAAAACCTTGAAACTCTCAGCTTAAGTTTGGGGTCATTGCCATATTATCAGCTTGCAATATTTAATTATTTATTCGAATTGTTGTTGCCTGTGATCTATTTTTAATCTCTTGATAATTATTAGCAATAACAGGCTGGTTGAATCTTAAAAAACTCGATTTTATTAAAGAGTTGACGTTTTACTTCGATATTCTTAATTGAAATTTCTTTGACATTTATTGATGTGAAAAAATTGAAAAAATAAGGCTGCTTTGTCTTGCTAGTTATTTATTATATACTATTCAGTCTAATATTAACATACAAAAATGTTATGATTAGATGGTAAGGGAAACCAAAGAAACCTTTACCTACGTAATGTTTGAAAATGAAAATAATAATCAAGAGATTAAAAATAGATCACAGGCAACAACAATTCGAATAAATAATTATATACATATATATATATATATATATATATATATATATATATATATATATATATATATATATATATATATATATATATATATATATATATATATATATATATATATATATATATATATATATATATATATATATATATATATATTTATATATATATATATATATATATATATATATATATATATATATATATATATATTTATACCGGGTAGACAAAATATAACTGAAAAAATATAATATGACTGGAGCTGTAGTGGATGTTTCAATCACATATGTCCAACATGGAGCGTTACACGATCCCACGATGCGTGAGAATGTTTTATTCAAATAATGAGTCAATGATTACATCAGAGGTGTCAGTGGACCTTACTTCTCTGTATATGTTGCTGGAAATTTTTTCAATATCACTGACCAGCACTACCGTGATGTAGTGCAAAATTTTCTTGCTCCTCAAATCCGACAATTTAACCTGAAAAACATGTGATTCCAGCAGCATGGGGCAAATTATCACCCGCTAGTGAAACAATGGATTTTTTGCCAACAACATTTCCGGGGCGTTTAGTATCACGATTTGGCTGTCATTTATTCCGCAAGGTCACCGGATGTAACTGCTTCTGATTTATTTTTATGGGTATTTCTGAAAGAGCAGGTTTATGCCATCAATCCAAATACTGTAATGCAGCTGAAAACTAATAAGTGATTCAAAATATTCCTCCCGAAATCTACCAAAAAGTGGTGGAAAATGTAATCGAGAGGGCCCAAATTTGAGCGGCTTTCAGAGGCAGACATTTATCTGATATTATTTTTCATTCAAAATTTTTAAGTTTCACAAAGATATTTAGATTGAGGTCGTATTTTATTTCATTTCATAAATATTCAAGGCACAAACCAGTCAGTTATATATTGGCAAGCCTGTATATATATATATATATATATATATATATATATATATATATATATATATATATATATATATATATATATATATATATATATATATATATATATATATATATATGTATATATATATATATATATATATATATATATGTATATATATATATATATATATATATACATATATATATATATATATATATGTATATATATATATATATATATATATATATATATATATATACATATATATATATATATATATATATATATATATATATATATATATATATATATATATATATCTTCTTAGACAAAATCTAAACATCTAGAATTTTCAATTTTTCTAAAAAGCAAGTATAGTTTAGAACATGTGATCTCCAAACTTACAAGTAATGTCTTTTTAAAGACAACAATCAAATATTTTAAACCTTTTTTGTGCATTACGTGAGTGAAGGTTTCTCTGGTTCCCTTCTTATCTAATATCAACAGACCTGACTGTTGATATTGGACTAAATAGCACGTAATTAATAACAGAAGACAGCCACAGCCGTAATAAAAATTTTTTTGAAAAGAAGATAAATAGTAACTACCCTATCCTTTGACTTTTCAAAATCAAAATAATTTGAACCTATTTCGAACCTTACGTGGGTAAAGGTTTCTGTGATTTCCCTTACCATCTAATAATAACAGATTTGAATGTTAATATTGGACTGAATAGCACGTAATAAATAACAAAGAACGGACGGCCGAAAAATTTTGATGAAATTTAGTAGTCTTTTTTAACTATTCAAATTTGTTCAAATCAATAAATGTCAAAGAAATTTCAATTTTTCAAAAGTTCTGAAAAAGCCACGAATGTCGTGAAGAAACGTCAACTTTTCAATAAAATCGAGTTTTTAGAGATTCGCCAAAATGCATATTCTCATTGCTGCCTGTTATTGCTAATAGTTATCAAAAAGTTATATATATATATATATATATATATATATATATATATATATATATATATATATATATATATATATATATATATATATATATATATATATATATATATATATATATATATATATATATATATATATATATATATATATATATATATTGTGAGTTGTTTCTATATGAAATTGAGTAGGTGTACCTACAACCAAACGATAAATACGACATACAAGGATGAATGTCGTTTATTCTGTATATAAATCACTGAATATTGAAAAAATTTGAACTATTAATTTAAAATTGATCAATGAAGAAATCTTCAGGATACACTTGTTAATTTTTACAGATTTACCGTATATTTCTACTACGAAACATACTTTTATTACCAAAAATAATAACGTACAAGTTTTAAGGCTACAGTTCATTATCAGAAATGGAATCTCAAAATGTTTCTCGAAAAACAACTTTTCTGGGGACTGATGATATTTTTGTGATTTACATAGCTTCATTTACGATTGCGAATAATTTTGTTGTAATTTTCATGGTTTGGTTTACGATCGCGTTTTATCATTTTGAAATAGCGATATTCCACCTATACCTATGAACTCCAACTCTTATTAAAAAATACTATATGTATTTTTCTTGAAATATTTCATTGAACATTATTTGTTAGTAAAATCATTATGTATTGTTTTCAGTTTGGATTGGCAATAAATGTTGAACTATGAATTTATCCATCTGAATTGAATTCTTTATGAACTATTTATAATGAATTCTCTTTATTTTCAAGATATTATTATGTTATGAGTCATCTAATCGTTTTTCAATGAATTCAATTAAATTAAATAATATTTCTTTTCAGAATAGCTTATGCCACGTGGAAGTTTTAGATTTATATATCATCAATATGTGTGAGTCCATTTTGATCAATAAAATCATGTTTTTAGTAAGTGATTCCTTTTATTTGCATGTACAACTGTACGAAATATGCAAAATAACAATATTAACATAAATGAATATCTATCAAAACTACACTAGACGAAAAAAGCATCGAGAAGAAATCTCAGTGAACAGCAGGCACAATTGACAATAGAAAAAAACTAACATCACCATGTACTAATAAATTACACGACACTCAGAGAAATTAAAAATCTTCATAGAAAAACTAATTCGAGCCGAAAGAGTTAACAATTTATAAATCATTATATTTCTTACATAAAGAAATGTATGCTTAGTACCTATAATTATTGATAATTCAAATAGAACAGAAGAACTTAATAATAATATACAGAACAACATAATAATATACAGAAAAGTTGTAACATGGTGATAAGTATTTAGTGGCGAAACAATAACCTATGAAATAAATGAAATAAATGTAATATTCGAATATTATAACAATTTAAAACAAAATATATATATTAAATTACATAAACGATTACAGTGCTGTATCCCCACATCGACAGGAAGCCATCTAAGCACTGTTGTGCTCGTATTATGACCTCCAGTATCAATCAGGAGGACCACACAACAATAATAACGATAATATTTTCATAATAGGTAGATTCAGGTTGGGAGCTCATTAATTAATCGATTGGATCAAATAGTCTTTTATTTTTCACGTTTGTTAATTAGACTTTAAGATATTTTTTTGTTTGACATTGAGTTTTATATTATTATATATATATATATCTATATATATATATATATATATATATATATATATATATATATATATATATATATATATTATTATAATTTATGGCCAATATAAAAAATGGATTTTTGCGCATGACTTTTCAAAACTTTGGGTATTTTTAATGATAGATTCCTGATCGATCGAGTTAGATGGTGTTTATTTTTGGTTCTGTTTTTGTGTGCATGTATAGTAACGACTGATAGATAAATAGTTTTTTCAAATTGAATATATCAGCTTCTTTCATGCATATTCTGATGAGCCTATTTTGTGTGACATGCAGAGTTTTCTGTGCATTTTTGCTGAGTCCTCCGCAGATTATGTTGCAATATCTCAAGAGAGACTCTGTCAATGAATTATAAATCAACAGCATATCTCTACTGTTCAGAATATCTCGTAGTACATAAAATTTGTGCATCAGTTGTCTGCGTTTCTTTGTAATGTAAGTTGCGTGTTCGTCCCATCTCAGAAATTGGTCAGCTATGATACCTAAATATTTGATTTTCTCAGTTCTCTCAATTATAGGGCAATTACAATGTAAGAGTTGACATGCGCGGTCATGAATTTTTAGTTGATTTCTCTTAGATTGATCTACGCTATTTAAGCTGAAAGTGATGAATTTACTCTTTTGAAAGTTGAGACTGAGTAGACTGTGATTTAGCCATATATATATGGATGTCAAACTCTTCGCAGCTCTTCTATACAGTCCATCCCAAGAGTCATCACTGAAAACAATTGCCGTGTTTTCTGCATAAGAGACTATGTGGCCTTGAAATTCATTCAGATTGCGGATTCCATTAATATATACTAAGAATAGTATAGGTCCCAGCACAGTTCCCTGTGGTACACCGCAACTTATTTTGAGTGGATTACTCAAAGTATTTTGGACTTTAACTCTCCGTATTCTATCTGTTGAAAGCGCTTTTAACAGTTTCAATGCAGGACCTCTTATAACAGCCCTATTGAGTCTATCTAATAACATATTGTGAGGAACAGTATCAAAAGCTTTGGCCAAATCAAGAAACACAGCCATGCATTTTCTTAGCCTGTCCAAATCTACCACTATCTCCTGAATAAAATCTATAACGGTATTTTCCGTGCAACTATGTTTTTTAAATCCAAATTGTCTTTCTGTCAGTACATTCTGAATTCCGAAAAAGAATACTAGTGTATTTTTAACTGATTTTCAAAAATTTTTGCGAAATTACATATCAAAGATATTGGTCTATAATTGCAAGTATTTTCATAATCTCCTGCCTTGTGTAATGGAGTAGCTATAGATTATTTCGATTGGCACGGAATTACACTGCTTGTAAATGTTAGGTTAACCTCTTTTATTTTTGATGCCATTTCATTTCCTACGTTCAAAAAGTAATCGTTGAAAGTATCAGCTTTCTCTTTATTGTCCGTTAGATCAATTTGTTCTTTGTTTTTAATTTTAATATTACCTAATTCCCTCTTTCTTGATTTAGAATTTGTAGAGCAATTTATTGTTTCCCAAATTTTTCTGTAATTATTTCCGGCTTCTTGAATTTGTGATTTTATACTAGCTACTCATTTTTCGTTCTTTTTAGTAGACTGTTCAACATATTTCTGTATTGTTTATATAGTACTTTCGACTCTGCTGAAGAATGTATATTCAATTTCTTCTTTAAGTTGTCGCGATACTTAATTGAGTTTATAAGTCCATTAGTAATCCAAGGCTTAATTTTTCTGTTACAATTTTTCATTTCACACGTTTGCGTACATGTGTGTATAAAGTTGTTTATCTTGTTAATAAATGTGTCATAAGTAAACTGGGCATCGCGGGAGTTGAAGATTTCTTTCCATTTTTCTTTTCATACGATTTTTGAAAGTTTATTGAAAAAAGTTTCGTTAAATAATTTTATATGATTATTATGTATTTAGTTAGTTTGAATGATCATTGGCATGATTGATGTCGAGAATGCCTAACGAATATGTGATCGATTATGGTTGCAGTATTTTCAGTTTGTCTTGTAGTCGCGTTGATGTATGATTCAAATCCATTTTCATTCAAAGTATTCACGTAGTTAGCTACTTCCGCTGAAAATTTGTCTGTTATATTGAGATTTATATTACCTAAAAAAATAATGATTTCAAAAATAAAAATGAATCTTCATCTTCAAGTGCCTTACCCGGTTCCGGGTGTAGGCGACCTCTTCACAACTATTCGTGTTGTGCTTGATACAGTGATACACGAATAAAATAAAAATGAATAAAAACCTTATTTTCATTCAAATTTTACACTCTACACAAATAAGGCTGAAATAAGAAAATTTTACTGTTTGGGTTTGATAATTGGAAAGTAGAAGTTAGAGTAAAATTGTCATGTACGAATTGGCATAACATAATTTGAACACGAGGACCAGCAAGTGCGAGCAAACATCGTCTAAAACCTAATTTCAATTGCAAGTATTATTCTTAGAACTGTTAGCGCCAGGGTATAATATTTAGAATATTATTTGCATAGAACGCCTTTCCATTCTAGAGAATTACTAATCGTTTTGTGTATAACGCCTAGGCATCTAACGAATTGCATGTTTCTCAATAAATGTTATAATTTTAAAGACAATAAAGCATATTTTGATTTGGTTTGATTAAAAGAGGTTTTGAATAAAATATTATGTACCCAAAGTGCCCAGCCCCTAAGCAATATATAAAGCCAGTAGTTTATCTGGAAGAAAAAGAAACAAGAGATTTTTATGAGAAACTCTGCAAATCTTACCGGAAACAGTTTTGAGGGTAGAGCGTTCCACAGATTTGCGATTCAGAAACTCTTTTTGATAGATTCATGTTCTAGTTGTTGACACTCGTACTTTAAATTGACTGCAGAAATCTTTTTACCATTATATTGAATAAGGGCTTAGAGGGGTGGTTTTTTAAAATTGTGTAGATGTAAGAGTTCCATACATAAAAATATTACCTCAAAAACTAGTGACAACCTAGTGACACACTGAACAATGTTCTTTTGGTTGCTCGATATTTTCCGAATGTTTGGACATAAGGTGAATATTAAGATATGGTCTGAGTTTCCGAAAGAGACCTGTTTCTTGATCTCGTAAGTATCAAGCTCATAGATCAGAAATTACTATTGATTGATTGAACAGGCTTGTGTGTATTGAAACTGGACTGATCAAACCAGTTAAGATTCAATATGCTATCTAACTGGAATTATAAGTATCGAAATCGCCAAGTATAACAATTTCAGAAGATAGATGGTTGATTTAGTCTCAGTCGATATTCTTTGATAAATGCTGAAATAGCGGTTTGACTAATTAGATCTGTAATTTTATCAATAAAAACTTGCTAGTGAAAAATTATTTATTTTGACAACTTAACTAAAAATACTATTTTTAATACATGTCTGCTCTTATAACTGATAACTTAGACATTTCGTATATTGGTGCATGGTATAGATTGTACAGGTATTATATACAATGCCTGATATTTACTTTTGATGATAATTAAATAGTTATCGGATAGGTTTGAATTTTATCAGCTAGCCTGTATGTATTTTATAATAAAAACGTAATTGTTGTTATTACCCAAATTTAAGCATGAAAAGACAACATAAGTATTTCAAAACTCTCTTCCAGAACCGTAGACCACATTAAATATGTATAAAACGTGCCTGTACCTACATAATTACCAATTAAAAATACAATAACTTTCAGATTATAGCCTTCACAAGAATAATAAAAAATATCGTAATTACCTTTCGAATATATATTATTGTGATTGTACAACTGATATTTTTTTGCTATATTCGGGTCACTATTTACAACTACCTATTTAGCAAATCAAAAATTTTCTCTAATTGCGGAAATGTTGTATCAATTTAAATCTGGAATACCTACTGAATGAATAGTTTGGTAATTCACCTATCCATCACATTCAAAAACTCAGTCTTGTTGGATATGAGAACTATTGAATTAGGTATATGTATTAACTAAGTATATAAGTTCATGTATAATTTCTTCGATACCTATTAATCGATATTTATTAATTTTTTTTCGCTACTTAGGTATCTATATATTTATTATTATATTAATGTGATTAACTGCAAATAATAATACTATTATAATTTTAATATCAACTGATAAAATTGTTATGGATTTTAAAGTAACAGTAGCATCAATTCAAAAATATATATTCATTCTACTTCGACTAAGATGAAAGAGAAAAAATTTTACCTTGGATACGGCTGTATATGGAAACTTCTCAAATGATAACAGGTTAGACTCTCCTCCCTCGTATATTCTAGCAGCCGTCACTGTAGTTGTAGACATGCCATCCCCCAAAAATAATATCACATTTTTTGCTAAATCTGAAAGAAAGAAGATTGACGTAGTAATTCATATATTTCATGGAAATATTCATTCTTTTGTTCAATTTTCTTAGTTTTCTTTTTGCCTAATATTAGTCCATAATCAGACAAAATATCCATGTCGAGAAGTTTATCACATATCAGTTTACGATATAGTAAATTAAATGATTGAACAAAATTTCTTTGTGTGTTATCATTTAATCAGAAGGAGTGTGAGCATTTGCCATGAATTATTTAATTGAAATTCCTCCACAAAACTGTGTTCTTAATCAATATAAAACAGATATTCTTTTTCTCATATAACTGAAATTTCTTGATCAAACCTTATGCGATATATTGGAGAAGAATAAATCTTTTTTTCGCTAGAATTGAATTGCTAAATTTATCCAGAAAATAAGATTTTATCTTCAAAATGAAGTCATTATCGTTGAAGTTAAGTCAGAAATTTCGTCAATCGATTCCCGTTTACAAGAATATAGTAAATGGAACACTCATATATTTAAATTAATATATTGAATATAAATACATTTTCGTATATGAAATAGTCAGATATGTTCTTGTATTTACATAATTTATAATAACCCTACTCCTTACTTGAAACCCACTACAAAGTGAGCAGTAAAAAAAATACTAATGATTGTCTTTTTGTTGAATAGAGTATTTATTCAAGTTTTCATTTCATAAATGAAAAAACTTGTGTTCGGTAAATGAAAAACATTTTGATATTTTATTTAGGACAAAACTATTTTCAGTTTCTTAAATAGCTGTTACAGTAAAGATATTATCAAACTTTCCATTGACAAAAATTGAATTAGTTTTGATCAAAGCGTGTCTTATGAGTTCTTGTAGACGATTCCTTAAAATGAATTTCCCTTTCCTAGGTATGTTAGGAAGTGCAGGTTCGTAATAGATATTTGTTTGAACGGCGCTTTGTATATTTTGACATGTTGTGTTATTTGGGTGAATGACTTTCGCTTCAACAGTATACTAAAAATGGCAGAATTGTACAAGAAAGAAGTTGTATTATAAATTATTATATTTTTATTCATTAACTATTTAATATTTCTACAAACATTCCCAATTCAAAGTGACCATCCTAAATGCCCCCGTTCACTTTTATGATAGCTGCATACATTTGTTTACTTCGTTGAAATCTTCCAGTACGTTAATAAGTCCGAATAGGACTTATTAACGTACTTATGGTGCATTGAAATAATGAAGGATAAAGATCACAGTGTAAAGTTTGTAAAAATTTTACAATATGTAGATCATTTATGAACTTTTTAAATTATAGATTTGCTAATCTATTTTCTTAACATAGTGCGCGATTCTATTAACCACGCTCATTTTGGAACTGCCGTACTCACTTTCCTAAACGACGAGAAACAATTTATTTGATATACATTTTTAACGAAAGCAAAAGAGCGTTATTTCTAAAACGATTATTTTGTCCTTCATTGAATACATTAAGAAAATAAAATAAGGGTCAAACCAAGATATAAGAAACATTCACCTCCTTGAAAATGCGTTGTTCTGTAGAGCAGATAAATAGCTCGATATGTTCTACATTTAAAACCAATATACATAATGCATGAAATTGTACCTACTTTAACATACATTTTAAGAGTAAGTGAAATATTGAATTGTTTTAACGATAGTGCTTTGCCGTTGAGTCGCTATTCAGAAATACTTTCATCTTGATCTGAGAGAAAAAGCATTATCCATTTCTTACCTTAAATAAATATAGCATCGTTATTCATAGGTAGTACCTATAGAAGAAAATAAACTTTCGCATTTACTGAGATAATATCCTATTTTGGATACATTTACCACTTCCGACAAAAAGTTGTACGAGAGATGGCGAACAATTTAGGGTAGGTTCTTGAGGCACTAAGAAAACTTTTATGATAGTCCTTGAAAGATCCCTGAATAATTAAATCGAGGTCTGGCTGAAGAGTATCGCCCCCCTACCAACCCTTAAATTTCTTAAAATGAAAATTTTTTATTGAGAGAAATGTTCTTGAGGCCTTTTGAAATTTTCATATATTTATGTTACATACTTGAGAAATTTAAACATAAAAAGGCCATATCAATATGATGAGTCTAAATGATAGCCAGACCTAGTTTCCCATCCCAAAGAAAGCATTTTTGGCACTTATTTCAGCTAAATTTCAAAATCCTTTTTGTCTCTGTAGACTCAATAGTTT
Organism: Cynegetis impunctata; assembly: GCA_030704885.1. Lineage (NCBI taxonomy): Eukaryota > Metazoa > Arthropoda > Insecta > Coleoptera > Coccinellidae > Cynegetis > Cynegetis impunctata. Next base: position 224,755 of record JARQZK010005124.1, on the reverse strand, counting down.
CCGCGGTACGGTTTTTCGAAATTTGGTGGTTCTTCAAATTAGCAAATTTTTAGCGATTTCTCCTGTTTAACTTCACAAAATAGCCCTCGTATCATCACAAATTATTTTCATAGTCGGAAACGTAAATGTTCACTAATGATACATTTTGGAAAGTTGTGCGTGAGGGGGAATTGAGGTGGTGTGGAGCAGGCATGGTCGAAATTGCCAAACTGGCAGTATTTGCTTCTCAGTCTATTCAAAACAAGTTCATGAGGATCAAAATCTTACTTAAATATATTTTGGATGGCCTTTGGATTATTTTGGATCATTCACTTTGTCTAAACACTCATTGTTAGTTTCATGACTGGTCGAATGTGTTTATGAATGTTTCTATGTTACAGTTTTAAATTCAAGCATATAAATATTTTGAGAAAATTCACCTCGAGAGGTATAAACTATTCTTCCCTACGAAACTCAATTTGAGCTTTGAAAACTTATCACTGATTATCACTTTAAAATTGATGTGAAGAGAGGAGACATAACGTCTACATAAGTCTGGCTAACATTTAGACTCATTATATTGATCTAGCGCTTTTATTTTCAAATTTTTTAAGTATCTAACTTGAATAAATGGAAATTTCAAAATGCCTCAAGAACTTTTTTTTTATTAAAAAATTTTCATTTGAAAAAATTCAGAGGTTGGTAGAGGGCCGCTACCTTTCAGCCAGACCTCGATTTTATCATCTAATTTTCGAAGAACCTCAAGAACCTACCCTAAATTGTTAGTCAGCTCTCGGAATAAAACCTCCTTAGTGAAATGTTCAATAATTACAGCAATTTACTTACTTGTATTTGGTTTCTTTGATTTCATTTTCTGTAAAATTGATTGTGCTACATCATTCCAATATTCAGCAGTTGTTTCCACTGGGTTGAAAGCTTTCCTTTGTTCTCGTACAGGTTGTTTTCCATTCGGAACTAAAATTATGATTAAATCAATAACGAAAACAGCAGTAGCCCACACATTTTTATAATATACTAAAGTTTTCTCAATACCACTATTAATTTTCTCAAGTAATAACAAAATCTAATCACTTTCATTCGACATTAGAAATATAGGTTGCAACTTGAAAATAGTCAAAATTTCTGCCTTAATATTCAATTATAAATTCAACTGAAATAAAAAAATTTATCACTGTCAAGTTTTGTTAGGAAAGAATAATATATTGTGAATTTTCGGAATTCAAGCAAAACTAACCTAATAAAGAGTGAAAAATAACTATATTCAAAACATAAATTGCGATGCAAACTTCACAAAGATGTTTTTTTTGAAGTTACAAATCTTTTAATGAAATTTTTTATTGAATTAAAGTATATATATATATATATATATATATATATATATATATATATTATATTATATCATACTATCATACATAATTAAATTATTGTTGGCTGTAATGTATTGTTTCATATTTGTTTTTTGTTCAGCAAAACAAGACACACGACTTTTAAATCCGATCTTATTGAAGAAAAAATAATTTTTAAAAAAACTCTAACAGTTTGATAAAGTTGGTTTCCACAATCAAATAGCCTGTTATTGCTAAAAAAAAGACATATAAGCAATATATATATATATATTTATATATATATATATATATATATATATATATATATATATATATATATATATATATATATATATACATATATGTATATGTATGTGTATATATATATATATATATATATATATATATACATATATATATATGTATATATATATATATATATATATATATATATATATAAATATATATATATATATATATATATATATAGATATATATATATATATATATATATATATATATATAGATCAAAAGATATCAGCGGAAAATGTTATTGTTTCAGGAGACCTCAACATAAATTTCAATACAATTAGCGATGAAAGTCAAAATTTCATAAAACTTTAGAGTCATTTATACTGCATGTTGTGTTCACGGAATCTGGAATTTAATGCCTTCATTAAATAATCGGAGAACCCTCACATATCTGATATCTCGCACAATTCCTGGAGTATTCAATGAGAACAACATCTGAACTCAGTGAAACCAAAATCATAAGAATTGTAAATGAAAACAACATTCATCGGTTTGTTACAATTAATATCGGAAACATCTGACGTCTTCTCCGAGGCAGATGTTGAAAATAATTTTAAACATTTTCATAGAAGATTGGTTCGGATATTCAATGAAAGCTTTTCTATAAAGAAATCAGATCAAATCTAAAACCTGAGGCCTCGGTAGACCAGCGGTAAGGTGAACCGCCTTATACCGTTTGTAAACCGAGGATTGTGGGTTCGAGTCCCACCTCGCTCTTGGGTATTGTGTATGTCCGGAATTTAGTGGTTCTATTTATAAAGATAAATTGTTGGGTAATGTACATCGTTTACAAGCCCATTGGCCGTTCGGAACCGGCGTTAAACTGTAGGTCCCTCGAGTTAAAAAAAAAATCTAAAACCCAATTGACAAACAAGATATAGTTCTGAATTAGCATTTATTAAAAAACAAACCGATCCAGCTTAAACAATGGCACTAGTAAAAATTGACGAGGGCTCAAAAGAACTCTACTCCAAATTAAAGCAAAAAGTAAAAGAATATATAGAGGCAGTCATAAGAAAACATGACTATAGTATAATGGATAAGGCTGAAAATACAAGTAAGGCGATTAAGAAGGCTCAACTTGAAGGAGCTCAATGAATTTTCTGTCCACCTCCATAGAGGGAAAATTTCTCGACATGCTCGGAAAAAAAAGAATTTGACAAATAGTTGATGGAATCTGTCGTTACTACGTGATAATTTAACATGATGAACAAAACCTAAATTTGAATTTACTACGTTTATTATCACAAAAATACTTTAAAAAGAAAAAATGAGATTGAGTTAAGAACTGTTCTTAACTCAATCTGCCCGATGTTGATCTAGTGACCTAAATTGCAATCGCAGTGTTATATATATATATATATATATATATATATATATATATATATATATATATATATATATATATATATATATATATATATAAATATATAATCTCTTGATAATTATTAGCAATAACAGGCTTGTTGAATCTCAAAGAACTCGATTTTATTAAAAAGTTGACGTTTCGCCACGACATTCGTGGCTTTATCAAAACTTTTCACAGGCAACAACAATTCGAATGAATAATATATATATATATATATATATATATATATATATATATATATATATATATATATATATATATATATATATATATATATGTATATATATATATATATATATATATATATATATATATACTGCGATTGCAATTTCGGTCACTAGACCATCATCGGGCAGATTAACCGAAATTGCAATCGCAGTGTTATATATATATATATATATATATATATATATATATATTGTTTTTTTTTAAAAGTATTTTTGTGATAATAAACGTAGTAAATTCAAATTTAGTTTTTGTTCATCAAGAGTTGGACACTTTGGATCGATGTTCCTGTTAGCAAACAAAAGCCTTTGAAATAACTGAAGTAGCAAAAAGGATGCCGAATAAATCCTCTCAAGATGTTTATGGACTGTCAGTGAACTCATTGAAAAAGGCTATCGAAATTCTGTGCACTGAGCCACTAAGCTACATAATAAATCAATGCTTTGTAACCAAAGAATTGAAAAGAGCCAGAGTGTATGCATTCATAAGAAAGATAGTCTTGATATTCGTGGAAATTACAGGCCTATATCGGTCTTACGTGCTGTGTCGAAGGTTTTCGAGGCCATCCTGAAGACCAGACTTTTTAACCAACTAGAACCCAAATGTCCTCAAAAATCAACACGCACTTCGACCATCAACAACATCAGCTATGATTGTAATCGTGAAATTAGTATCGGATGCCTTCGAAACCACAGTGAAAATAGAAATTGCATGTCTCGGTTTCAGCAAAGCTTTTGACTGTGTGGACCATAACAAACTTCTTAATAATTGAATACTGTGGCATAAGAGGACCGGTACAAAAGCTATTGGATTCTTATCTCTAGAATCGATACCAGGTGGACTGAAAGGGGAAAAAATCTTAATTGAAAAAAATCAGATGTCGCGTGCCGCAAGGATTCATCTTGGGACTAATTATCCCAGCTAACAATTTTATGTTCTATTAAAGTTGAGAGAACGTTTTCTCAGTAAATTTTATATAGCAATGTTTGTTCTAAAAACATTCTCAAAACGTTCTTACAGCAGTTATACAAAAGAAATGGGCCCCGTGCTAAAGAACTTTGCAGTTCTTTAAGTTGTTCTGTAAGGTATGTGGAAAACATTTATAGAATTGTTGTGTAAACGTTCTTACAAGTCGTAAAGAATTTCTATGCGATAGTTACAGAGCAATGTCATACGAATCCTATAATAGTTCTAAAATGGTGTCTTAAAATTCGATTGTAGAGCGTATAAAGAACTTTTATATTTTTGTTCGTTAACCGTACATATTGTATTCCATTATACAATTATTTTGTTGCGTGACGTTATATTTACAAAACTTTAATAGGTTTTTTTACATCTTTCAAAGAAAAAATGCTTCTGTATCACTTCACATCATGGATACGCGTTTAAAATGATATGGACGCCATAATATATAAAGTACCTACCTTCACAATTTATTTGAATTTTCTAGTAAGTTTGAAATCAATAGGCTAATAAATTTTAATGCGGAAGAAAAATTAATGTGAAATATGTGGTATATATATGGTAATTTTTTGATGCGCTCTCATTTTATCTTATTCTTCTACAATGTTAAAAACTAAGTAGGTATTAAAAAAAAATTATTGATAATTTTTGCCGCCAAATGTATAAAAAACAGTTGGAAAGTAAATATACATCATATTTCTGATATTATTTGGCCTATTTATGTTTCCTATTGGTTTTTATCTAAATTTTTCTTCTTTCTTTACAAAATGACGACGAAATGGAAAGCTTATCTCGTACTTCCAATATGGATGCCAACTAATATGAATCTTTTGTGTCGATTGCAATGATTACAGAGCTAATATACTTCATAAGCAACTACTATAACTCAAATGTGACTACTAAAATTAATAGTGTTGTCATGTTTTACAAGATTTCCTCAAGCACTAACATTAGTACAGGCAGGCTGCATTTTGAAAGAAAAAAATATATAAATACATAAACGATTTTGTCACAGATTTCTCTAGTGATATTGCCGTTATTAAAGCGAAAATTTGCATACAATATTTCCTAGTGACTTTTTTTACGAGTCAAAACTATTTCCAATATGGCTCACAATGTTTTTACTCGACTGTGGCTAAACTAAAAGGAAGTATTACGATTTTAGCAGTATATGTATATATGTATTTATGGGTGTGGATATATAATATGTATGTTCTATGATATCGCCTGAATTATTGGTACTATTTTGGAGATTGAGGTGTCAATTGGTCCGTAATTATAGCCTGAGTGACATTAACTACTTTTTTCCGTAGCCAACTTGCCACCTTGTTCGCCCTTAAAAACCCTATGGAAAATTTTATATGCAAACTACGTATGTAATAACATTATCAACACAGAGGAATATCTAATTTGGTCTACATTTAAACTCTTCATCATTATTGTTCTGAAGCTCTATTAACCAGTCATTTCTTTTTACTATAACTTCGTCATCTTCTTGGTTTTCTGTGTCGCTGTCTATTCTATTGTTTTGTTCCTCGATTAAGGTCTTTGGTACCTCATTAACTACACTATCTGTTTTTAATGCGGTAACCTGGAAATCCTTATTTGTAGCTTTGCTGTCATTGCTGTTATTTACGAAAATTCTATCACGTAATAAGCTTTCGTAAATTCTTTTCGTTTTCCTCCTAAATGCTCTACTTTTTTTCACTTGTTTCCATTTACTTAAAGACATGGTTTTTATAAGAAATGTCGTCTAAAACTTATACACAAACGAAATTCACTTTTAAAATGGCGTCAATTAAGGTATGGTGGTTCTGTAGTGCTTTTTTATGAAACAAAAATGGCATAGATTTAAACCTTATTACTCTGTAATTATTGTATAACAACTGTAACTTTACTCTCTTTAACAACGTTAAAGACCCTTTTTTATTAAGTTATTTAAGCAAAATTGTCTCTTTGCAACCCTTTATACAATATTTCTGTAAAAAAACTATAATCAACCACTACGAAGCAATTATATAGGAACTTCACAGGAGTTGGTATAGTTCTATAAGATACTTTTTTACATCGGATTTGAAATCATTTAGTTCTATAAGCACCATTACTGTAAAATTGTGCTTCTATAAACAGTTATCGAGCAATTATTTACACTTATCTTCTGAATGCTCTGTAATTATGTTCTAAGAACGTTCTTGCAATAAACTTAAAGAACAATTTAGCTTACGAAGACAAAATAGTATCATCTGCTCCACTTATACAACAACTTAATGTTCTAGACACAACTATGAAACCTTTACAGAACAGAAAAGTTCTTTTACTCTGAATTTATAGAAGCTTTTTGCTAGCTGGGATATTTGTATTATATATGGATGACATAGTTTACAATGTAGACTTACACAGCAGTACTATTTGCTGACAAAACTTTAGTTAGTAAAGTAAAGTCCAGGAGAGAGTTGTTAGAAACAACAGAAAAATCCATCGATGATGCTGAAAATGAATTAACCCAGAACAATGTATCCCTTAATATCAGAAAGACCCAAATACTCATTTTCAACAAGAATAATGAGAGAACCAGATCAGATATATATATATATATATATATATATATATATATATATTTATATATATTATATATATATATATATATATATATATATATATATATATATAATATATATATATATATATGTATATATATAAATACATATATATATATATATATATATATATATATATATATATATAATATATATATATATATATATATATATATATATATATATATATATATATATATATATATATATATATATATATATATATATATATATATATATAAATATATATATATATATATATATATATATATATATTTATATATATATATATATATATAAAGAGATATATATATTTATATATTGATATATATATATAAATATATATATATATATATATATATTTATATATATATATATATATATATATATATATATATATATATATATATATAAATATGTATATATATATATATATGTTACTGTTAATTATTATTTTCATTTAATTTATTGTAAATTTTGAGAATTTTTTGTATCAACTGTTGTTCACTGATTGTGTAATGAATATCTTCGTTTAATAAGCTGTCGTCTGTTATTTTTTCAGAAAATGAGGAACTGGAGTGATTTCGAAAATGTTATGCTCTTTATTGAAGTATTGAGAGGTAGGCATTAAAATAAGTCCCCAGAAATGTCATTCATTTGAATTTTTTTTTCTAGATATGACACTTCGTATAAGCACTTTGGAAACTATTTTAGATTATCTGAATAACTCGATCTTAAATGTATAGGAAGGTTCTATATAATTTCATTTTTAAATTACTATATATATAAGGTTTTGATTTTAATTCTGATTCTCACAAGTGACCTACAATTTAACGCCTGTTCCGATTGGCCAATGGGCGTGTAAACATTGTGTATTAGATAACTCATCAATTATTTGAATTACTGAAACTCAAACATATTATATAAATATTCAAACCTAACCCAGAATTCAAATCCTGATAGCCTGCTTCTCAGATGGTCACTCTTCCTCTGCTAGGGCTGGTCCAAATTGGACACATTTGAAGTGAAAGTCAAACTAGATATATGAAAACTGATGCCTGTCTCTGGGGCTCAATTTTTATGACAAACTTAATGGTGAAAACCGCATATCGATATCCATCATAGTTTTTGAGTAACAGCAGGTTTTTTGAAAATGTGCGTTTTCGAAAAGTTGCTGTAACATTTGTCCTGTCAAAACTTCTTTTATTCTATGAAAACATTTTCAAATCACTTTTTGACGTAGAATTCAATAGTTTAAGTTATTCATTTTTTCAAATCATACATCAATAATTATCAATGCAAAAATTATTTTTTTTAATTAGGCAACCTGTATATTCCTCTATATTTCAATAAAACTTGAAATTTCTAAACTGTAGCACACTTGACGTTTTGCTAGAGTTTTGCTTGATGAAATGCAGAGCTTCTGGGTTTTTTCTTGTATACTCTGAAACGCACACTTTGAACAATTAATAAAGTAAATGTTTACTGGTGACTGTCAAATTTTGATTTAAGTAGTAAAGACTCTCCTCAATTCGTGGTTTTTATTCATTTTTTCAAACACATTATTATTATTATTATTATTGTTGCAGTCTTATTGACAGTCTTATTGACAGTCTTATTGAGTAGTGAATATAGTATAAATTTTTATCTGTTTTATTGAAACTGAGAGTTTTAGTTACTGCTGTAAACAGCTTTTTTAACAATTGATCTAATAGTGAACACTTGCTTTCTGTTTTATCTCCGCTTAGTCCAAAGCCTACTCGTTCAAAGTGTACATTTCAAAGTTTACATATAAAACCTAAAAGTTCTGCATTTCAAGGGTGACTCTAGCAAAACATCAAGTGTACTACATTTTGGAAATGGTAATTTCAAGTTCTTTTCTTGTTAGCAAATATTGATATTTGATTTGAAAAAATAAACTACTTAAACCATTGAATTTTACGGTGTTTTTGACAGGAAAAAAGTTACCCTAACTATTCGAAAATGCACATTTTCAAAAAACAAGCTGTAACTTAGAAACCATGTTAAATATCGATATGCGGTTTTCATTTTTGAGTTTTTCATCAAAGTTGAGCCTCAGACACGGTCATCAGTTTTATCTATCTAGTATGAAACCGGAGTTTCCCTATAAAAATGTCCAATCTGGGCCACCTTGTACAGGAGCGAACTGAGGCAGCACAAAAGTTACTATTAGTCAGATGTGCTAATCAAACATGTTTGAATCCTAGTTTTTATCCCATTTTTTGTTGCAAGACATTTCAAATCTTATGGTTTTGAAGTTAATTACGAAAAATCGAATCCAAGAACTAGTATTTTAAATGTAGTCCAGTCTGTAGTGTTCCGAATATAAACCATTTCATGCTTTATATAAGAGAATTTACCTATTAAGGTCATGTTCAACAGATAAAATGACATATACTCATACCGACATCAATAAACAATTCTTTTAGTTTATAATTATGTCAAGAAGACTGGTTCAGTGCTTTGTATTTTTTTTTCAATGGAACTAGAACAGGATTATGAGGTAAATTTTAACCTTGAAAAACTTTCGAATACATGATATTAATAGTCGAATAACTTGGTCTATAATATCTTATCAATATTCAATATCATTAGAAATGTCACTCATTCTCTTTTTCAGGAGGCTACTTAACATTACTTTGGGCTTCTTTATAAATCAAATTTCATGATAAGCTATTGAAGCTTCTTGCTCTCACAAAATGTGATATGTATCAAATAGCATATTTTTCAATATAAATATCCTGAGATGAAACATCCTAACATCCTAACATCCTAGTGTATACACACATATATATATATATATATATATATATATATATATATATATATATATATATATATATATACATATATATACATATATATACCTATATATATATAATTATACAGTGTGTCCACTATAAGAACTTACCACCCCTTTATAATCGTTATTAATTGATCGATTTTGAAACAAATTTTTTTGTTGGGAAGGTATATGAAATGTCCATCTAACAAGGGAGTAATTATATTTTTGAACTGTTATCGTGGCCAACTGCGACCAATCTTATTGACCCATATTTCAAGAAATAATATTAGGGATTTAAAAAAAAATAATAATGATGGATTCTGAATGAGGATCATTGAAAACATACCTATACCGATTTTTATTTTCATAAAATACAGGGTACTCGAGAAAATTAATTTATATATTTTTTCAATATGTCATCAAAAAATATACTATAATGGTATTTTTGAAAAAAACTAGTGATAAAATATTATTGAGAATTGCTTTAAACATATCTGTATCAATTTTATCATTCAAATATGCAATGTGTCTGACGGAAAAAAATAAAAAAAAGGATAAGTGGGCAATATTTTTTTAAAATGATACTTCTTTCAACAATAAGTGTTATTCTCAGTTAAAACTTACAACTGAATGACGGATTATAGATCAGGATCACTTAAAACACACCTGTACCAATTTTTGTCATCATAGAGAACAGGGTGTCCGAAAAACGAATTATTATTTTTTTTGAATTTCTTTAAAAAAATTTACCTTTGTGGTATTTTTGAGAAAAAGCAATTATGGTTTCTCATTAAAGATTACTTTATACATATCTGTACCGAAATTCATGATTTTGAAGATAACTTATCTCTGCACAGGGAGCCCGAGAAGAAATAACATAAAAATGTTGTAAAATTTAAATATTCCCTAATACACTTTTCAATGCGTCGACGATTATTGTTCACTACTTTTCTTAACTGCTGTCTAGTGATATTCTGACAAGCTTCTCTGATGCGGTCACAAAGCTCATTTCGGGTCTGAGGCCTTGTAACATAAACCTTATTTTTTATCGTACCCCAAAGAAAGAAATCAAGAGGCGTATTATCTGGGGATCTCGGCGGCCAACGAATAAGAGGACTATTTCGACCTATCCAGCGATTCGGGAAATTTTCATTCAACCAGTTTCTTACAGCAACGGCATTATGGATAGGTGCTCCATCGAGTTGTAAGTGTATTTTTTTGCGATAATCAAGAGAGAGTTCATCAAGTACATCGCTAAACTCATTTTGCAGAAATCTCAGAAAACTGGCAGCATTTAAATTTTCATGAAAAAAGTATGGACCAATTATCTTTTCATTCAATATGCCACATAAAACATTCACCTTTGAGGAGTATTGCCTCTTGCATTCTATTACCCAATGTGGATTTTCTTCGCTCCAAACTCTAGTATTTTGTGACAATACAACACCATTTGTTGTAAATGTAGCTTCATCTATGTACATAATTTGTTTCAAAAACTCAGGGTTTTCTAGGTACATACCTTGCAGCCATAAACAGAATTCCATTCTCGATTCAGTATCTCCAACTTCAAGTGTTAAAAGAAATTTTGGCTTGAATGGTTTCTTACCGCTTTCTTTCAAACATTTCCAAATATGACTTTTAGAAATATTCAAATTCCTACTTGCATCTCTGAAGCTTGAATGTGGATTATGATTGAAATAATCAATAATAGTTTGATTTGTCCTCGTTTCTCTATTACGATGCTGGTTTGGAAGTCTTTCGACCGTTCCATGTTGATCAAAAAGTCTGTTAATTTTTGCAACTGTTACATGGTTAATATTACGTTCTGGATGACGTCTGTTGAATTCATTAGCAGCTTCACGAAAAGTACGCGTTCTATCACCAACTAATCTTATTAATTCAACTCTTTCCTGTAAAGAATATGACATTTTTCTTGTTTTCCACGCCGTTGAAACAGTATATACTACTAAACTATTATTAATTGACAGTTAATAAATACCATAATGTTTTTCACAGCACTCTTAGTGGAGTACCCATTCATGATGCTGTTACTGTGAGAACCTAAATTACTGGTCAATCATTTAACACAATAATTCTAATTTCTAGATGATAGAACATAAAATCACAATGCCGATATAGGACATTCAATAATGTACAACAGAAAATATGTTATAGGTTCTAAGTATCAACTAAACCCAGTGAAATTTTACTCAAATTTTTGTGTTTGGACTGACTATAATCTAGGTTTATACTCTTATATAGAGTTCTAAGTTTTGACTGAGAATAACACTTATTGTTGGAAGAAGTATCATTTAAAAAAATATTGCCCACTTATCCTTTTTTTTTATTTTTTTCCGTCAGACACATTGCATATTTGAATGATAAAATTGATACAGATATGTTTAAAGCAATTCTCAATAATATTTTATCACTAGTTTTTTCCAAAAATACCATGATAGTATGTTTTTTGATGACATATTGAAAAAAAAAATAAAAATTAATTTTCTCAAACACCCTGTATTTTATGAAGATAAAAATCGGTATAGGTATGTTTTCAACGATCCTGATTCAGAATCCATCTTTTTTTTTTAATCCCTAATAGTACATCTTGAAATATGGGTCAATAAGATTGGTCGCAGTTGGCCACGATAACAGTTCAAAAATATAATTACTCCCCTGTTAGATGGACATTTCATATACCTTCCCAACAAAAATTTTTTTTTCAAAATCGATCAATTAATAACGATTTTAAAGGGGTGGTAAGTCTTTATAGTGGACACACTATATATATATATATATATATATATATATATATAATATATATATATATATATATATATATATATATATATATACATATATATTTAATTGAATTGGCATTTACTTGGTGAAAGTTTATATTCATAACTTCATAAAGAAACAAAAAACTGACTTTTCACAGGTTTAAATAAAATTTTATGAGTAAACGCGTTTCGTCATAACGTCGACTTCACGCCCACGAAATTATGGTATCACAAAACAATTTATTTATACGAAAAATTGAACACAGGGGGGCTCTTAGAGAAACTAAATAGCAATAAGCAATTCATTTAGAGCTATTGGTAGGTACATTGAATAGATTAAGAAAAGGAGAAGGGTTTACTTCAATCTGGTCATTAACTAGGTTTCCGGAATTTTTATATGTATAGGGATTCCCAACAGTTGATTTTGTGGAGACTATTTTCTAATTGTAATATACTATAATTGTGATTGAAGATATGGTTTTCTTGAATAAGATGACACGCATAATTAGTGTCCGTTTTCTGCTTAATATAGCTACGTTGGTGTTTGTGTATTCGAGTTTTGAAATTTATAATTGTACGTCCTATATAGAATTTTTCACAATTGTTACACTTGAGTCTATAAACACCCGTACGTTTATCTCTATGGATTTTTGATTTGTTGTTTTTAATAAATTTTCCAATGTTATTGCTGGTTTTATATGAAACTTTGGAATTTTGTTTATGAAGAAACAATTTCAGGTTTTCGGAAGGTTTGCCCACGTATGTAGTGATGTGTTATGAATTGTAATATCTGTTTGAGATGGTTTATGAAAAATTGAAAATTCGTGTTTGTTGTTTTTTCTGGTAATAGTTAAATCTGAATGTCAAAGTTTCATATAAAACCAACAATAACATTGGAAAATTTATTAAAAACAACAAATCAAAAATCCATAGAGATGAACGTACGAGTGTTTAAAGACTCAACTGTAACGATTGTGAAAAATTCTATGTAGGACGTACAATTAGAAATTTCAAAACTCGAATACACGAACACCAACGTAGCTATATTAAGCAGAAAACGGACTCTAATTATGCGTGTCATCTTATTCAAAAAAACCATACCTTCAATCACAATTATAATATATTACAGTTAGAAAATAGTCTCCATAAAATCAACTGTTGGGAATCCCTATATATCAATAAATATAAAAATTCTGGAAACCTAATTTATGACCAGATTGAAGTAAACCCTTCTCCTCTTCTTAATCTGTTCAATGTACCTACCAATAGCTCTGAATGAATTGCTTATTGTTATTTAGTTTCTCTAAGAGCCCCTCTGTGTTCAATTTTTCGTATAAATCGATTGTTTTGTGATATCATAATTTAGTACGAGATGAAGTCAATGTTATGACGAAACGCGTTTACTCATTAAATTTTATTTAAACCTGCGAGAAGTTAGTTTTTTGTTTCTTTGTGAAGTTATATATATATATATATATATATATATATATATATATATATATATATATATATATATATATATATATATATATATATATATATTTATATGTATTTATATTTATATATATATATATATATATATATAAATATATATATATATATATATATATATATATATATTTATATATATAATCCTTTTCATGTTCTTTCAACAATAGTATCACATCGTATACGTGAGAAAAAAATTTCATCAACAAATTTCTGATTATATCACTGATATATATATATATATATATATATATATATATATATATATATATATATATATATATATATATATATATTTATATATATAATCCTTTTCATGTTCTTTCAACAATAGTATCACATCGTATACGTGAGAAAAAAATTTCATCAACAAATTTCTGACGTTCATTTGTCAATTGTACTATTTTTCCGAAAAATTTGGAGTCTGGATATAATGCAACATTCGATATTTGTCATTAATTTTCTACTATGAAAAATGTAGATTACCGTGTATTGCGTACCAAACTAAAGTAAATCGTCTTCATGCAGCAAAAAACTTATTATTCCATAATTCGATTACATGAAGAATTTGTGACATTCTATTATTACGAATTCTTCCCGTGAATGAAAATATAATAGTTTCATCAAAGAAAGAGAAATAAAAATTTGATTGGTTCATCAGATACATGTAGGTATCTAACATTCTTCATACCATATTCGGTGGTACTTCAATATGAAACTAATTTGGAAGAGAAAAGTACGTTAAGTAGATTACGAACTTTATTCCTAAAATTGAAAACTCATTTTTTCGATTTCTAAAATAATTTTAATTTTCAAATCTATTATATATTATTCAAGTTAGTTCAGTAAGATTGCTCGAAGTATATAATTCAAAAAAATTTTTTTTCAATTTGAGAGAACTGCAGTAGAAATCAACGCGTTAGAAGCAGAGCTCCATCACTAAATGTGTGTTTCTCCTAGGTCGATTTAGGGACTCAACAGATGCACAAATATTGGATATCTGTGAATACGCATAAAATTTCTACATTATATTTGCGGTGGTGAGAAAAAAAACTTTGAAATCCCCAAATAACACCTCTCTCGCAACAACTGACGTAACGTATAAATTTTCAGCCTTTTCTACCAAATCCTCAAAAATGCTTTAAATTTTAAGATATACCTACATTGGTTAGTTGAAAAAATAAATCAAATGAAACTCCCAGTGTGCATTTTCCTGACATCAAAGCAATCCACATATCAAATTTCAGCCCTTTATGTCCAACTCAATCAGAAGAAGCTGTGGAGATGTGCACAACCTTGAAAACTACGGAAAAAACACCCACATTAGAAAGGTAGTGGTTAAGAAATATATAGTTGAAAGTATTACAGTGCATTTCCCTAAATTCAATTCAATCCACGTAAGACATGTCAACCTTCTAGCCCAATCTAGATCGAAGAAGACGTGCCCAAATTCCAAAACACCAGGGGAAAAAAAAGAAATTTCTAAACAAGAATGGACTGAGTTAAAATATATTATGATGAAAGTGTATAAGTGAGCCTCTGAAGTGCGCGCAACGTTGCAAGTGATATAAATTCACTTATACACGTATTCGACTAGGGTAGATAATTTTTGAAACCAAAAAAAATAATAGTAGGATGAAACCCATTGAAAAAAGAAGAGAATATAATAAAAATTGAAAGAAAATAATGTACGGGCGATCTGAGGTCGGGAAGTGGAAGGGGTGAGTTTTTAAGGGTAAAAAACGGACTATCTCGAATTCCTTAAAACTACTAAAAAGTCCAATGGAAAAAAGTTGAATGACAAATTTGTGAGTATTAAAAAGATCTACAACTTCTTTATGCTCACTTTCTTCACATAACTTCAAAATTCATGTGAAAAATTTAAATAATCAAGTTGTTGGTTTTCTATTTTTATATTTTACAGAAAAAAAATTTTGATGAAATTCGGTGAAAACTTACATTTTTATTTCCCAACCACACTGTAATTTCTTTGAATGAAAATATTCAATTTTTGAAATTAAACAAAATACCCACGTCAAAATATCGATGTTTTCGAAAATGTCGGTAGGCTTTTTGTTCGTTGATGTCTTTACTTTCTGATGGTGTGAAAAAAATATACATTACTATGGTTAATGCTCTCAGAATTTGCAAAGGTACGAAAAAACTCGAATCCGAAATTAAAATATATGTTCATATATTTATATATTTATTTATTCATGTAATTATACATTCATGCGTTTATGCATTCATACATTCATACATTTAAACATTTATACATTTATACATTCATACATGTATACATTTATACATTTATACATTTATACATTTATACATTTATACATTTATACATTTATACATTTATACATTTATACATTTATACATTTATACATTTATACATTTATACATTTATACATTCATACATTCATACATTTATACATTTATACATTTATACATTTATACATTTATACATTTATACATTTATACATTTATACATTTATACATTTATACATTTATACATTTATACATTTATACATTTATACATTTATACATTTATACATTTATACATTTATACATTTAAACATTCATACAATTATACATTCATACATTTATACATTTATACATTCATACATTTATATATTTGTACATTTATACATTTATACATTTATACATTCATACATTCATACATTCATAGATTTATACATTTATACATTTATACATTTATACATTTATACATTCATACATTTCTACATTTATACATTTATACATTTAAACATTCATACAATTATACATTCATACATTTATACATTCATACATTTATATATTTGTACATTTATACATTTATACATTTATACATTCATACATTCATACATTCATAGATTTATACATTTATACATTTATACATTTATACATTCATACATTTCTACATTTATACATTTATACATTTATACATTTATACATTTATACATTTATACATTTATACATTTATACATTTATACATTTATACATTTATACATTTATACATTTATACATTTATACATTTATACATTTATACATTTATACATTTATACATTTATACATTTATACATTTATACATTTATACATTTATACATTTATACATTTATACATTTATACATTTATACATTTATACATTTATACATTTATACATTTATACATTTATACATTTATACATTTATACATTTATATATTTATACATTCATACATTCATACATTTATACATTTATACACTAATACACTTATAGATTTATACATTCATACATTCATACATTTATACATTTATACATTTATACATTTATACATTTATACATTTATACATTTATACATTTATACATTTATACATTTATACATTTATACATTTATACATTTATACATTTATACATTTATACATTTATACATTTATACATTTATACATTTATACATTTATACATTTATACATTTATACATTTATACATTTATACATTCATACATTTATACATTCATACATTCATACCTTCTGTTCATACATTCATACATTCATACATTCATACATTCATACATTCATACATTCATACAATCATACATTCATACATTCATACATTCATACATTCATACATTCATACATTCATACATTCATACATTCATACATTTATACATTTATACATTTATACATTTATACATTCATACATTCATACTTTCATACATTCATACATTCATACATTCATACATTCATACATTTATACATTTATACATTTATACATTTATACATTTATACATTTATACATTTATACATTTATACATTTATACATTTATACATTTATATATTTATACATTTATACATTCATATATTTATACATTCATACATTCATACATTCATACTTTCATACATTCATACATTCATACATTTATACATTTATACATTTATACATTTATACATTTATACATTTATACATTTATACATTTATACATTTATACATTTATACATTTATACATTTATACATTTATACATTTATACATTTATACATTTATACATTTATACATTTATACATTTATACATTTATACATTTATACATTTATACATTTATACATTTATACATTTATACATTTATACATTTATACATTTATACATTTATACATTTATACTTTCATACATTTATACATTTATACATTTATACATTTATACATTTATACATTTATACATTTATACATTTATACATTTATACATTTATACATTTATACATTTATACATTTATACATTTATACATTTATACATTTATACATTTATACATTTATACATTTATACATTTATACATTTATACATTTATACATTTATACATTTATACATTTATACATTTATACATTCATACATTTATACATTTATACATTCATACATCTATACATTTATACATTTATACATTTATACATTCATACATTTATACATTCATACATTTATACATTTATACATTTATACATTCATACATTCATACATTTATACATTTATACATTCATACATTCATACATTTATACATTTATACATTTGTTCATTTATACATTCATACATTCATACATTTATACATTTATACATTTATACATACATTTAGACGTCCATACATTTATATATTTACCTATACATTTATACATCTGATTCATATATTCATATTTAAATATAATCATATATTCATATTTTCATATATTCATATATTCATATATTCATTTATTCATATATTCATATATTCATATATTCATATATTCATATATTCATATATTCATATATTCATATATTCATATATTCATATATTCATATATTCATATATTCATATATTCATATATTCATATATTCATATATTCATATATTCATATATTCATATATTCATATATTCATATATTCATATATTCATATATTCATATATTCATATATTCATATATTCATATATTCATATATTCATATATTCATATATTCATATTTTCATATATTCATATATTCATATATTCATATATTCATAATTTTATATTTAAATATTTACATATTTACTTATTTACATATTTAAATATTTACATATTTACTTATTTACATATTTACATATTTATATAGTAGTATTTTTTTGTTTTCTCGTCATGAGCCATTCGAAACTTATGATTTTTCTAGTGAACTCTTACAAGCGGCCAGTTCCTCATAAAATTTATTATATCTTCGTAACCATAGCAACTAAGTAAAGAGAACCTGGGTGAAACATGTAGCAAATTATGCAGGGAGTCTAACGGCTATGATGAAAATATATAATTCCATTTGAAATAAGAAAGTTGATAGTGACTTCCGGTATAACCTGAAATACCATTGGGATGACTATTTCTGAAAGCTACTACAGACTATGGCCGTGCGCTAAATTTCAAATCTCCAACTTTCGAGGTATTCAAATGGGTCTAATAGGCCAGTTAAAAATCACCCTGTTCATATATATTATATATATATATATATATATATATATATATATATATATATAGATATATATATATATATATATATATATATATATATATATATATATATATATATTATATATATATATATATATATATATATAATATATATGAACAGGGTGATTTTATAACTGGCCTATTAGACCCATTTGAATACCTCGAAAGTTGGAGATTTATATATAATATATATATATATATATATATATATATATATATATATATATATATATATATTTATATATATATATATATATATATATATATATATATATATATATATATATATATATATATATATATATATATATATATATATATATTATTGCCCGGGTTGTTAAACAGATAGTCCCAATTTGTATTGGGGAACATTAATTAGAAATATGATAATTCACTCCGAGTCAAATAAGCTACACTGATCTAATAAGATCGAAACAGCTGTATGCAGATTTTGAGTCGGAGTGGCATAGATATAGATCACTGAATAGATTATGAATGTAGAATTCTTGTCGGGGAATACATAAAAACAGCTTCCTTGGAAAGTTGTTTGATAATTTTTTAAATTATTGAAGAGTTTTCTATGTTCGCTTTATGTAGTATATTAAATTGACCATGGTTAACCTGTATATTTTTGATGATTCGATTTTATATATATTTATATATATATATATATATATATATATATATATATATATATATATACAAAACATATACATTGGTTTATGTTTATATACCCAATAATGGATAATAATGATTTTTTGTCCAGATATTTCTTTGAAGTGATTATTAGTAACGAAGCGTCAGCAGTCTTCAAGAAACTTATATCTGTTTGAGGCTGTTACTACAATATTGATAGCGCTGTTTTGTCAATGTGAAAAGTTTTATATTTGATTTCATCAGAAAATCGTCCTCCCAACTTATTCACGTAGATTTCAGAAAATCTATTCGTTGTATATTTTTAAAATTATCATAAATCTAATACTCAAACTGAATTTTCACAAAATGTGTTCCATATGGATATATTGAATATAATAATCACCATTGCGATATGATTTTATAAGTGCCCATTGTATTTCTTGAAACTGAAACTACACGTGCTTAAAAAAGTGCATTACTGTTCTGCTTTGAGGGGTTAATCGAACGGTTACTTTTGAAACTCACCTCTTATCGCAGCAGAAGTAACGCTAATCTCTAACAAGAACACCCCCGCAAACACTATCACAAACCAAATCTTCATCATAACATTCATTACTGTCTAAATCTCTTGGCTTGAAAAATGCACATCCAATTTCTTTTACAATTTCTACCTGATAGACAACCTCGACAATTCAAACCAGTTTTTATTCACAAAATCTAGTAACTACAGCCAATAGATCGATGAATCTTGTTTACTATTAGCGACAAATACTTAACAAGCCGTTTAACAAATACATTTGAAATTTTATTATGGAACGAATAATTATTTGATCAGTAGTGAGAGTTAGTTAGCGTAATAATTTGCGGAGAAAGGGTTGAGTACTAGAGCGAGAGACTACTGATATGAGATGCTCATTAAATATAATGATTTAACTAAACGGAGGGGAAGTCTGTGTTCAAGTACTGTGTGTCTCGAAATGGGATTTTACAGAAACGGATTATCTAATTATTGATTGATGTAAAAAAAAATTTGATACATCGAAATAATAGCAGCACATTTCTACAACACTTTTTTTTTCTTCAGCGTTTGACATTATCATTCATATATCAGTAATACACTTCTCCGTACGGAGCATAATATATATATATATATATATATATAAATATATATATATATATATATATATATAAATATATATATATATATAAATATATATATTTATATATATATATATATATATATATATATATATATATAATATATATATATATATATATATATATATATATATATATATATATATATATATATATATATATAATTATATATATATATATATATATATATATATATATATATAATTATTTATTTGAATTGTTGTTGCCTGTGAACTATTTTTAACTTTTTGTTAATTATTAGCAATAACAGGCTTGATGAATCTCAAAAAACTCGATTTTATTGAAGAGTTGACGTTTCGCCACGACATTCGTGGCTTTATCAAAACTTTTGAAAAATTGAAATTTCTTTGACATTTTTTGATTTGAAAAAATTTGAATAGTTGAAAAAGACTACTATGTTTCATCGAAAGTTTTCGACTGTGGCCGTGCTCTGTTATTTATTACGTGCTATTCAGTTCAATATCAACATTCAAATCTGTTATTATAAGATGGGTAAAGGTTTCTGTGGTTTCCCTTACCATCTATAATAACAGATTTGAATGTTAATATTGGACTAAATAGCACGTAATAAATAACAGAGAACAGCCACAGCCGAAAAATTTTGATGAAACATAGTATTCTTTTTCAACTATTCAAATTTTTTCAAATCAATAAATGTCAAAGAAATTTCAATTTTTCAAAAGTTTTGATAAAGCCACGAATGTCGTGCCGAAACGTCAACTTTTTAATCAAATCGAGATTTTTGAGATTCAACAAGCCTGTTATTGCTAATGATTATCAAAAAGTTATATATATGTATAATATATATATAATATATATATATATATATATATATATATATATATATATATATATATATATATATATATATATATATATATATATATATATATATATATATATATATATATATATATAATATATATATATATATATATATATATATATATATATATATATATATATATATATATATATATATATATATATATATATATATATATATAATATATATATATATATATATATACATATATAAATATATATATATATATTATATATATATATATATTATATATAAAATATATATATATATATATATATATATATATAATATATATATATATATATATATATATATATATATATATATATACATATATATATATATATATATATATAAATATATATATATATATATATATATATATATATATATATATATATATATATATATATATATATATATATATATATATATATATATATATATATATATATATATATATATATATATATATATATATATATATAGAAGAAGGGTAGTCTTTGCTGACTAGTTAGGATGCAATAAGGATAATAATATTTGGGTATAGCAGCAAGCAAAACGTGTTCTCTTATAACACTATATTTCCGATATTTCAACAATGATTATTGTCATCTTCAAGGAATTGTGTCTTTGAGAATGATTGCAAAAGGTGTAAAAATCGAGATACAGCATTATTGATTTCTATAAAACATTATTGATCGAGAACACAGACGTGATGATCATCAACTGACATTACAAGTTAAAATGGTCATAATAAATTAAAACGAAACATAGTTAATTTAGAGGAAACTAAACATTATTGAATTTAAGTTAAGTTAAAGACTAAAATAATACAATTATCTATATATATATATATATATATATATATATATATTATATATATATATATATATATATATATATATATATATATATATATATGTATGTATATATATATAAATATATATATATATATATATATATATATATATAAATATATGGTTGATGGAATCTATCGTTACTACGTGATAATATAACATGATGAACAAAAATAAAACTTGAATTTACTAGGTTTATTATTACAAAAATGTTTTTTAGATATAATAAACGTAGTAAATTCAAGTTTTGTTTTTGTTCTTCATAAATATAAATATATATATATATATATATATATATATATATATATATATATATATATATATATATATACATTTTCCATCATCCTTTTTATGCCATATTACAAAAATTTAACAAAACCAGCGTCTTCTTAACATTATTGGGTTATTGGGTGAAAACCTTGAACTGCAAAAGAACGTCGTTTACTTGGGTAACAGTACAATCAGTGAAATCAGTGAAAATTCCATATTCAAAATTTACTAAAGAAAGTTCGAAATAGAGGTAACCATCTATATCCTCTATGAGACTTAATTCGAGGATGTAATCCTCAAACTCTGCTACACACATGCGAATCATTCATTCTTCCAATAACAGCATAATGTCGTTCCTTTATTCAACATTAATCAACAGATATATCAAACAGTTGAAGAGCTGCGAAAGAGCAATTTGTCACAGTATCTTCAGACTAGACGGGCTTTAGGTACCCATCACATTAAGTTCATGAACATGTCAAAACATGTCCCGACCTTGTCAGTACGACGCTCTTGACGCCGTGGCACCGTCGACGACAAATCCTCTGCAGAAGGCCCAAGAAAAAATTTCCTTTTCCTCCTATCTAGAATCCTTTAAACGCTTGGAGCCAGAAGAACTCCTCGACCAACTTGGAGACAAACCTCTTTTGATTCGCTGAAAAACGTGTATAGTGCGTGTAGTGCCGAAAGTACTATAATGTCGATAGTGCGCGAAATTGAAATCAAAGTTCGAAACAAGTGCTATACGGAACAAGTCATGTCAATAAATAAAAATAACAAGTTTTCCAATAGGGCCGACAGTGGGCATAACCGACATCTTAAACTATTGAAGTTAATTTTCACGAGTAGTTTTTGTTCAACACTTTTTGACGTATTTATTGATGTGAAGTGGTTAGAGGTGATTCAATGTTTTTTTCTAATGAACACCTGTAACTGACTGAACGGATTTGAACAGAGTTGATTTCGTTGGAAGAAACATTCATTGCTCCATCAAACTCACCTTAACTATGATATGCATGATTTTTAGTGGTGCCGGTAAAGCGCTGTCTTTGATAAAAAGAGAAAAGTGCTAATTTATCTGAAAAATCTATTCCAATAATAAGACTTTTTTTCCATGTAAATTTAGTTTAATAATACCAAAATAGGCTATTGAAAACCTCATCTCGATGTCTTATTCCAAGCCTCAAATATTGAAGAAAGGAAATTTTGTTATCATAAACTTCTGGAAAGATGCCTGTAAACCGGTGTTTATGCTCATTTATTTGTCTTTTTCCATGAATCCATGAATCAATGATGACATTTCGTAATTTTATGATTCGTAAATAATAGTAGTAGTATCCTCAGTTCAAAAAATTTAAAAAAAAAACCTTCGAGGGCATAGTAAGGAATATAATAAAAGCGATTTCGAAAATAAACTCATGCCTCCTTGAATTCTCGATGCATTGTTGTAGCCGATCATTCGTAGACATTTCAGCAGCTTGAATTTCTGCTCTTGACAGAATACGAATGGCCTCTTGTATATTCTTGTTACCTCTCGTTGTTGGCGAAATTTGGTAAACAATTTATTTCATCCGACCACATAGATAAAAGTCCAAACACGTTAAGTCTGGGGATCGGGGAGGCTAAGGAATAGGCTTCCACGTCTAATCCATATCTGGTGACATATATGATCTAAGTTACAGAAAAATATTTTGCCGTAATTGCAAGGGCACATCTTCTAACAAAATAGGCAATTGGTTTACAAGAAAATCTAGAAACACGTCACCATTTAGTAGTTGACCAAAGAAATAGGTACCTATCATAGTTACGCCCAGGATGGCGTTCCACACATTGGAACTCCAATGCCATGATGTTGGATCTCGCGCAACCAGTGAGGATTATTGTCAGACCACTAATGCATATTATGCAAATTAACGTTTTCATCACTTCTAAAAATGGCCTCACCCGTTAAAAATATTTCATACAAAGATTTCTCTAGTACTAAAGTGGGAATTCAATTTCATGTATGCCAATACATTAAGAGTTTCGTCTGCAGTTGTTCTACCCGAGTGCCTTCTCATCTTAAGTCAAAAGCTGCCAGTATTACCCAAATTTCACACTAAATACGATAAAATTCTCGCATCCTGTGAACGCCGATTGTGATATCGAGCTGTGTATGGTCGTTAAGCCAATGCCACATTTTGAAGATATTCAAAATATACCGCAATCATATCAACAGCTTCATCGTTTGTAAAGGGCATTTCAGTAGTTCTCAGTCCTCACTTTTCATTACACTGCCATTGTAAATATAGTTCTAATATTTGTTGACGAGTTGATTTTAGGATCTGTTTTGCCTTCACGGCCGGCCCTTCATATTATGCCCATATAGGTTTTTTTTCAATTTTTTGAACCAAGAATACTTCTATTTAAAAATAATAAAATTATGAAATTCCAGCTTTGACGAATAAATGAAAATAAATACGAGTGCAAGGACGTTCTTTTAGAATTTTAATCTAAATTTTCGTCGATATTTTAGGCTTGAAATAAGATATCGAGATACAGTTTTCATTGGCCCATTTTGATATCATCAGAATATATTTCATGGAGAGCAAGTCATATTATTGTATTTAACTTTTTTCCATACAATAATACATTTTCTCAAAGTGATAATTAAAAAAACAGCATTTCCATATGTTGCCTTCATTTTTCGTTCTTAGAAGGTGTTTATCTGGTTTTAACGTTTCTTTGATCATTTCATGATTGAAGTCAATCTGTAAGTTACTACTTTGGTGATTTGTTTAAAATTTCAAAAAATATGGTGTACACATTGCAAGAACGGTTGAGCTGGTTAGCCTTTATTACCAAAATCAAAATTGTGCCCGAGCGGCTGCAAGGATATTTAACGAAAACTATCCTGAACGTAGCGTTCGCCATAAGTATGTAATGGAGTTCGCCAATACCTTAATTTGCAATACCCCGGTCGTTGGATTAGAAGAATGTAGTGGCCTGCCCGATCTCCTGACCTGAACCCTCTGGACTTCTTCTTGTGTGGACATCTTAAGTCCAAGATTTTTGAGACTCTGGAAAATTTTCCACTCACTATGGGATAATAAATATACGGGGTGGCTCGTCTGAGATGGAACACCCTGTATTTATATAAATACATATAAAGTTTTACCACTAGGGGCAACTTATTCTTTAAAATATAGTCTGCGGGCGACTATGAATAGGGTCAATCAAGTTTGAGATTTTTCAAATTTAGAGTTTTTAATGAATAATTAACTAGAATTTCAATTGAAGAAATATTACGGCAAATGAAGATGACTGATGTTTAAGTTTTTTATTTTATGAAGCAAAAAAATATTTTTTATATTTAAAAACTGTGATGTAATGAAGTAAAGAAAAAAAATTATATTTATAATTTTTCTATTGTTTCATAAAAAATGTTTATTATCTGTGAATAAGCAAATACAAAGAAATGATCAATTGGATGAAGCCTGATATTGCATATTTGAAGTAAGTTTTGTTTTCAAAATTTGGCACATATAAACTTAAGGCAGGTCTCAAACCTGATTCCAAGTGTTGATCTGTTAATAGCAATCAATGTTCTGTTTTGATCGCATTCATCAATGAAAAGGCGGATTCACATAGATAAATATGTTGATCCCAAGGAACCATTGACTTAAGATTTAAGTACGGTTTGATATTTATTACTTCTTCTTCTAAACCAGTTGACTTTTTAGTACCAAGAAACTTGTTTAGTTCCTGAGCTACACTTTCAACATGAATGTGGTCATTAAATGGCAAGACAAAAACCTGGCAATATCTTCAAGTTCACTTAACGTAAGAAATCTTATTTCAAATTTTTTTTAGAAAGAGTGCAATAATTTCGGCATATTTGTTGTAAGTAAGATTCTTCCTGTCAGATTCGTGAGCCAAAGTTTGATAATGCTTTGAATCATGAAGTTTTAATTGCATTGCAAGCAGTTTAGTTTTTCTGTAGAGGACTTCGAAATACTAATTATATCTAGTATATTTTGAATTGATGAGTTACTCGATGAAAATCAAACATGTTTGAGAAATGAAACTCTGAGTTTAACGATTTTCACATATGATAAAACAATAACATTTGCACAACGCGTTTCGCTGACACTACAGCTTCTTTAGGTGCGAATTTCAAACTAAAACTAAAATATCTAATGTAGGGTTTGCAAATTAAAATTATATATTTGGGAAATCCATTCTGGGATTCTAAGAATAAACTACTTTTATTCATTGAAAAGGTTAAGAAGGAGGGAGTTGTTCACATCCAATTGGTTGTTAAGTAACTTGTGGGAATTTTTATGCCTATTATTAATTTCTAAAGTTTCCATAAGATTTAATTTTGAACCTTTTGTTCCGAGATGTAGAATTTCGAAGTCCGACCTGAAGTCATATTTTCCTTTTATTAAATATCTAGCATACATTGAATCTTCGTTATGATTTATGTAACTTTGCCTGTGTTCAGTAATCTTTTTTTTGAAATTTCTATGTATCCGACCTACATATATTTCATTGCAATTTCCGAATTTAAGTTTATAAGCTCCCGATCTACTGAGCTTACCTATTTTTAACTTATTGTTTTTTATGTATTTTGATTGAGTATTTCTTGTTCGAATAATAAATTGAAATCTAGATTATAGAAAAAGGATTGTGATTTGTTGGAAGCTTTGTCGAAATGAGTTAAACTATTATATTTAATTCCTTTTTCTATAATCTAGATTTCAATTAAGCATTCAGAGCAAGAAATAGTCTAGGAAAATACATGAAAAACAAATCAAAAATAGATAAGCTCAGTGAATTGGGAGTTTATAAAGTTAAATGCGGAAATGGCAATAAAATATATGTAGGTCGGACACATAGAAATTTCGAAAAAAGGATTACTGAACACAGGCGAAGATACATAAATCATAACAAAGATTCAATATATGCTAGATATTTGATAAAAGGAAAACATGACTTCAATTGGGATTTCGAAATTCTACATCTCGGAACAAAAGGTTCAAAACTAAATCTTATGAAAACTTTAGAAATTAATAGGCATAAAAATTTCCAGAAGTTACTTAACCAATTGGATGTGAACAGCTCCCTCCTTCTTAAACTTTTCAATGAATAATGGTAGTTCGTTCTAAGAATCCCAGAATGGATTTCCCAAATTTATAATTGTACCTTGCATTAGATATTTTAGTTTTAGTTTGAAATTCGCAACTGAAGAAGCAGTAGTGTCAGCGAAACAAGTTGTACAACTGTTGTTGTTTTATTCTATGTGAAAACCGTTAAACTCAGAGTTTCAATACTCAAACATATCTCTTATTATTTTACTTGTATCCTATAGTTGCACATTTAATTGGTGTATCTATTCGTGATCATTTAATTGGGGATGTGACTCACCTTCAGTTTGTAATAATATGAGCATACTTATAGGAGGAGTTCTCTACATCTCGTTGAAAATATAGCACGACTCAAAGTCAGTATGTAGTTAATAACACGCCAAAATGCAGTTTACTGTGTTCATCGCCGCATTCTCCAAGCAAAGCGCGAAACTGGACAACGTGACATTTAGATCTTATATAATTTACTAATTTAAATGCGATATCTATAACATGATCAAATTTCAATACTTTTGAACATAGCACTTGAGTATGTATAATACAATGATAATTCACAAAATTTGGAATGCGATCATCAACTTTACACAGAGCAACGAAGCCACTTTTATTACCGATCATTGCCGGAGGGATCCCATCAGTACTTAGTTATTGATGCCAATTTGCAAATTGGAAAATTGGTACGTACAACATAATTTTTAAATGAATCGAAAATATATAGGCCTCTTGTGCGTTCATACATTGGAATAATTAATTATTCTTCTGTGGCCGTATTATTCATCGGGATAAATACAAGCAGTATAGATACGTTGCATAGAAAGTTTATTATTTTAAGAATAAATTATGGAATTAAAATTTTCAAATATTCATTTAAAGCAATTTATTCATCTTTACTGTCTTTTCGGGCTGCTTTGAAATCCTTTGCGATGACGTGTTGGCAACCCCTGGTATATTATATTTTATATATACATATATATATATATATATATATATATATATATATATATATATATATATATATATATATATATATATATATATTGAGAAGTGGAAACAATCAACAAGCGAAATCTTTGCTGCAGAAGACGCTCACGTAGATCGTTGCTTCTGTTCGAAAATTTCGATTCAGTAGAATTTGTCGAAGGAGATGTATGTATATATATATATATATATATATATATATATATATATATATATATATATATATATATATATATATAGGATAACTATTTGTAGGGACTGCAGCAATGTAAAAGGAAACTCTTTGAAGTTTTTCCAAGCTTTCGGAATCGTTTATTCCATCGTCAGGGAGAATCTATCATGAGAATGATTACATAGATGTTGATAATACGATATAAGAAACATTGAAAATGATGCTATTTGTTAAAAAATTATAAAAGTTGATACATTTTTGAAGTTATAATTAAATTACTGAACGAAATGACAAATCGGAGTCACTCATTTTTTTTTTTTAATTTTCAAATTGAAGTTTGACATTATTTCGTTACGTTAAATTAATTCGATTTTGTGTTATTATATATCAAGTGAAAGTAAAAAAGAATAAATTTCACTCAAATGGCTTATATCTGTTTTTTTATTTATGGATTTATTGTCTTGATAAATAAAGGCCATTTCTAAAAAAGATCTTTTTGAAAGATGTGATTCTCTTGCCAGAACAGTTGTTGAAAGGTAGTTCATCTGGTGGTCACAATCATTGACATGTTTAGCTAAAGCACATCTCTCAGGGTGTAATCTACTATCACTCTTATGAGAAGTGATTCTGTCTTTTAATAATCTTTTTGTTTGGCCAATATAATTCTTATCACAATCAAGACAAGGGATATTATAAACAACATTTGTGAGTGATAAAATAGGAATTTTGTCTTTTACTTTCGAATATATTTGTCTCATTGAAATAACTGTTCTATTTGCAATTTTGATGTTTTCAAAAGATTGAAAAATTCTGGTCAGTTTAGGTGTTATTTCTTTTATATAAGGTAAGGAGGCATAAAAAATTGAAACTTGACTCATATCTGTAACAAGTTCATTATGAGAAATGTTATTTTGTCCTATAATTTCATTTTCTGATAAGGATGTGCTAAATAAAATTTTCTTGACTAAAGATGGTAGGCCAAACAAAAAGATTATTAAAAGACAGAATCACTTCTCATAAGAGTGATAGTAGATTACACCCTGAGAGATGTGCTTTAGCTAAACATGTCAATGATTGTGACCACCAGATGAACTACCTTTCAACAACTGTTCTGGCAAGAGAATCACATCTTTCAAAAAGATCTTTTTTAGAAATGGCCTTTATTTATCAAGACAATAAATCCATAAATAAAAAAACAGATATAAGCCATTTGAGTGAAATTTATTCTTTTTTACTTTCACTTGATATATAATAACACAAAATCGAATTAATTTAACGTAACGAAATAATGTCAAACTTCAATTTGAAAATTAAAAAAAAAATGAGTGACTCCGATTTGTCATTTCGTTCAGTAATTTAATTATAACTTCAAAAATGTATCAACTTTTATAATTTTTTAACAAATAGCATCATTTTCAATGTTTCTTATATCGTATTATCAACATCTATGTAATCATTCTCATGATAGATTCTCCCTGACGATGGAATAAACGATTCCGAAAGCTTGGAAAAACTTCAAAGAGTTTCCTTTTACATTGCTGCAGTCCCTACAAATAGTTATCCTCTACACTAGTCAGCGACTATCCTCCTCTTATATATATATATATTATATTATATATATATATATATATATATATATATATATATATATATATATATATATATATATATATATATATTAGAATAACTGAATGGGGACTGCATAAATGTTAAAGGAATACTCAGTAAAAAAATTTATTCCATTATCAGGGAAACAACTGAAGTAAAATTACTATTATTAATTAAATATTATTATCAAAATAAATGATATTATTTTCTTATTAGATATAACTATGTCTTAGTCAAAATTACTTCTATAATATATTTTTGAACAATCTAGTGGGCTGGCTATGGATTCCCCCACAAATGCGCTTATTGCAGACATTTTCATGTCATATATAGAGAACATAATATCCAATTCTACAAAAGCATCACATATTTTTTGTATAGATACGTTGATGATGTAATTGCTTGTTTCAGGGGCACCATGAGACAATTAGATCAGTTTTTGAATTATATTTATAGTATTCATCCAAATATAACATTAAAAATTGAAAAAGAATTGGATCGACAGATAAATTTCTTGGATTTAACTATCTTTCATAATAATAACACTTCGAGATATATATATATATATATATATATATATATATATATATATATATATATATATATATATATATATATATATATATATATATATATATATATATATATATATATATATATATATATATATATATATATATATATATATATATATATATATATATATATATATATATATATATAGAGAAAACCAACTTTCAGGGATATATGTATTACGTCGGATTCAAATCATCCTCTTTCCCATAAACATTCAGCTTTTAACTCAATGATCCACAGAGCGTTTTCAATTCCATTATCCGTACCAAATTTAGCAAAAGAAATTTCTACTATATAAATCATTGCTTCAAATAAAGGTTTTCATACAAGTTTGATAGATAAAATGATAACCAAGAAACGTAGTCAACTAGCGTACTACAGCATATATCTTCAATCGAAAGTAGAAAAATCGGAAAAATTCACATCTTTAACATATTTTGCTCCTCTAAGAGAAAAAGTTGCTAATGTCATAACTAAATGTAATATTAAAATTGCTTTCAAACCTAACAAACCTCTCAGGATTTTTATTCAATGCCAAATATATCACTTCAAAATTTGAAAGTTCACGAGTTTATGAGTTGATTCGTCCTATATGTAAGGAATGTATATAGGCCAGACTGAATGATCGTTCAAGACAAGATTTAAAGAACACCAACAATCTTTTTCGAAAATTAGAACGGATTCAACGTTTTCAAATCATTGCTGTGAAAACCACCACCCGTTTCCACAAATAATTTCATAAAATTAATACTGTGGAAATGAAATATATGGAAATTTAGTCACAACTGAAGTGATATTAGCTAACAAGATTCTGAAACAAACCCCATCTCATGTAGTGACATAAGCGTGAGTAAACAGCAATGACGCAATTACATGTACATCGCGTACATAAAATGGTGATCACGTCTAATTCATACAACCCAACCGAATTTAACTATTCAAACTAATTATATAAATTCCTTACATACTACAAATGATTCAAAAACCACGAGACAAAGAATAATGTACTAAAAAGGTTTTCCAATCAAAATTTAAAAAAATATATGTCACAAGGAAAAAGTACCAACCGCTCAAGATCGCCAACCGCTGAGGTGTCTAACCCTCATGTAACAAACTTATCTTCAACACCATGAACCCATCTCAACTGAGAAGAAAATAATTGGGATATACCTACAACTCATGTCAATATATTTAGTGAAACTACCAATATTAATTTACTGCCTAGTGACGATAAATAGGAGTGAATCTCTGTAATTTTGTTAAAACAGTCACTGTCCTGCAATATAGAAGACATCTTCACAAAGATCATCTTTATCGTTAGCGATTCTTTAGCTAACAACTTTACTGAATCATAGTTTTTTTTTTTTTTTAACTCGGGGGACCTACAGTTTAACGCCGGTTCCGAACGGCCAATGGGCTTGTAAACGATGTACATTACCCAACAATTTATCTTTATAATTAGAACTACTAAATTCCGGACATACACAATACCCAAGAGCAATGTGGGACTCGAACCCACATCCTCGGCTTACAAGCGGTACGCCTTACCGCTGGTCTACCGAGGCCTCGAATCATAGTTCATGCGAAGGTTCAACTTGTTAATGTGATCTGTTACAGCACACCGCTCGCTCTGGTTGTTATTTGTAGTCACCTTTATGAGAAATTATTTGATTGTTTATTAATCTTGAACTTTGATCAATGTATGCGTTTTACATTATTGCATTATTTCTGTTTCTTCATGCTTATGTCACTAGCATTAGTGTGATGATATTGAGAGCTTATCTTACTTTAGTTGTAAGTAATAATAATAATAACTTTATTTTGCTTTCAGGCATATTGCTATACAAAAGGGTTGCAAAGCTGCATAAAGGAAAATTAAAATTTCTTTTTCTATTCATTGATAACGAAGGATCTGATCTTCAAAGCTCCGATTATAAAGTAGTATAGTTGATCCAGGTGTTTTTGAGATTTTATCGTTATTATTTCTTCTATTTCTTCTCTTTGAATATTTGGTTTGATGTACACGTCTGTCTTTAGTTGTAAGTAAATTTCCAAGTATTTAATTTTCACAATTAGTATTTCACTTTTTCAATTTTCCTAATTATGGAGTGGAATTTTCCGAATGATTGAATCAACTTTACAGAGTATTCCTTCGACATATATATTTATATATAGGTATATATAAACAGAACTAATGATGGGATCGATCTGAATATGTGGTTGTTCACATAATCAAGTAGTCGCTATCTACCTAATATAGTTTCAGACCGCTTCTCCTTGAAAGTCTTAGCAACAATTTTCATTTTAAATGGCAAAATACACCCATCATTTTACCTCATTAATTTTGTGTCTCTACAAGATCAAGAGCTGAAATTCTAGTGATAGTTTTGGAGACGTTCATTTGTTCAATTCCAATAGTGAAATCTGGTGCTTCGAAATTAGTACTATTTCTGCTACATACATAAATGACAAAAATGCGTTTTGTTCAAATGGAAACCCCTGTATAAGACTTGTGAAATTAGAAGGCGATAAAATTTCCATTCAAACAATATTGTTTCTACAATCAAATCATGAAAAACATACTAGTCGACCATGGTCAATTTCATACATTACATAAAGTGAACAAGGAAAATTCTTTAATAATTTAAAAAAATTATCAAACAACTTTCCAAGGAAGCTGGTTATACATATTCAACAACGCAAAATCTGCATTCACAATCGAACGGTGAATTATAGAAATTGTCAAGTCACCCCGACTCAAAATCTGCATACAGCTGTTTCGATCTTATTAGATCTCATCAGTGCAGCTTATTTGACCCGGAGTGAATTAACAAATCTCTAATTGTCCCCCAATACAAATCGTGGTCAGTAACACTGGTCGGATAAAAATCCAGAGCGCCATCCCACCATCCCATCGATTGTGAATGCAGATTTTGCGTTGCTGAATACGTATAACCAGCTTCCTTGGAAAGTTGTTTGATAATTTTTTTAAATTATTAAAGAATTTTCCTTGTTCACTTTATGTAATGTATGAAATTGACCATGGTCGACTAGTATGTTTTTCATGATTTGATTGTTGTATTTTGCGTATTAAGCGACTAGAATATTCGGAGCGCGCTCTCGTGGGTATATCCAAAGGTTTTGAATCACTATGTTAGTGTGCCTTGGAATCATATACACCACTGTTGTAGAGTAGATGTCTTCATATCAGGAGGTACGTGTTCGAGCGACGAATTTCTGCATTTTCAGTCTAAGCGGTGAATTGTTGTTTCCCAATATCTTTGGTGGGATGGCGCTCTGGATTTTTATCCGACCAGTGTTACTGACCACGATTTGTATTGGGGAACAATTAGAGATTTGTTAATTCACTCCGGGTCAAATAAGCTGCACTGATGAGATCTAATAAGATCGAAACAGCTGTATGCAGATTTTGAGTCGGGGTGACTTGACAATTTCTATAATTCACCGTTCGATTGTGAATGCAGATTTTGCGTTGTTGAATGTGTATAACCAGCTTCCTTGGAAAGTTGTTTGATAATTTTTTTAAATTATTAAAGAATTTTCCTTGTTCACTTTATGTAAAATATTGTTTCTTCAAATAAGTCGTCAGGGTCCGAGATTTTCTCAAAAGAAATAATTTTCTCGTAGGTAGTGAAGAATCGATAGACTTTATTTCAATGGCAACGAAAACTAATAGTGTCAAGTGAAATAAATCATTTTGATGTTAAATTCTGGAAAAATTATAAATATTGATCCTGTAGTTCAGGAAGTTGAGACTATCTTTCAGGAAATTTCTTTTTCTATTTGGATGTTTTTTTAGGTATCAAAAATCTCAATTGGTTTTTGAGATATTTAAAAACCAAGCCCCTCTTATTTTCTTTCGGTAAATTTTATATATTTTATATAAGTTTCAAAATTTTCGTGAGCGGAACTCTATTTTTTTCAAAAATATCTACATGCTATTCTGAATCGAATGACACTTTGCTCAAATTTTTCCAAGACTGCTGAAAAAAGTAGAACAAGAAAGCACTTTTTGACTAGATTACATTTTGTCGAATTATTCAAACATTTCCATAGTTCGATATACTATCAACTTTCAACCATCCTTATTTATTTTTTTATGGGGTCATGTTGTATCGCGAGTTCAATTTTACCCGCATGAAAACTGTTTCTGTACTACGCCATCTACCTCCTGCTCGCCTTCTAGTGCCTGAGAATTAATCTCCAATATCTGGGAAGGCTTCAAGGAAGTTTCAATGGCGAGGAAATCTGTAACCATGTGAACAGAAGTTTCTTCCTCCTCCCAACATAATCTATACCCATCAGTTTCTGATAAACATATTCTTATCATATTTTTGAGGCGACAGTGTCCTGTAAGAAAGCCTGTGAGGAGGTGTAATTTATTCTTACTGAGATCTAGACATCCTTTGGGTCTTTCAGTTTTAAAGTTCCTAAGGAACTTTTTGGAGTGACCCATTCCTGGAAGATTCCGCCAGAGTGTCTTTCTTTCGGTTTCTTCCTTCTCCCGAAACTCTCTCTTATAGGTGCATTTTTCTATAGCACAGAAATGTTCTGGGCAAGTAAATGGCGTTCGTGCTCCTTTTCTGGCGAGTAAATCGGCCTCTTGATTTCCTTTGATTTCGTGCCGGGAACCCAGACTAAAGAGGCTCTGTTATTCTTGCTTATTTAATTAAGTTTCTTTTGGCACTCCCATATCAACTTAGAATCGATGACATGGGAGCTCAGAACTTTGATAGTCGCTTGACTATCATAATGGATTACTATGTTGCATTTCTGATAGTTTATTTCTAGTTTCATATCTACACATCTTTCGATTGCCGGCATTTCTACCTGAAATACGCTCGAACAGGAGCCCAGATATAGTGGACACTTAGTGCCTGGTCCATATACTCCAGCGCCAGCTCCTGTAGATGTTTTTAAACCTTCTGAGTTCTACTTTATGGTATTGTCTTTAAAAGTTTGGATGGTGGATACCCTTTCCATTCTTCATTTTCACTTAGCATCGTAGTGAAGTTCTTCTCAATGATCACTTTCTTCAACATTATACATCACTAGGGAGATTCGCTGATGAGATGTAATTGGTTAGAGAGGACCTTGCTCTCTCATTTTTAATTCTCTCACTACCTGTGCTTTCCTTAGATATTGTTAGGAAGGCCTAATGAGCTAACTTGTCGATCACTAGATCTAGAGGTGTGAGATCTATAAGGATAATAACCATCCTTATTCAAGTTCATAGTTGAAAGTTCAACCTGAATCATAGCAAAAAAAAAATTAGAATCATATAAGAGTCGGAATAATTCTAATTTTTTTTTATTTAATTTCATTCACCTAACTCATATAGCAAATGTATAATGGAAAATATTATAAAGCTTTTAGTTGAATGGAAAACCCAAAAGGAGAGTTAGAGGAAAAGAAAAAAAAATAAAACTTAGAAAGAACTAGAGAAATTGATTTTTTTTCCAAGAGTATTCCACAACTACCTTATTGAAAAATTCCAAGATAATGTATCCACCACAAAAAAGGACACGGGTGTTCTCTATGCCCCTCCACAATGCGTTGAAAGAAACTGAAATAAACCGATGAACAAATAACACGAAAGTGCCTATCGTCTTCGAAATGATAATGAAAAAAAAAAAATATTACAAATACAGAAGTAGTAGAATCAATCAGAAAAATTACCAGATTCAAATCTGCATTTATAAAAAGTATTCTGAATTTGTAAAAAGCTACAACAGGAAAAATATTCAAATATTGGATTGGTCATCAATTGTACAAATATTTAATTTCATCGTCCCGTGGAAATTCAACAGCTTATGAAGAAGATGACAGAGCAATAATTCGTGAGGAGAATCACAGAGTAAGGGACGGTGAATTTATGTTGGAGAAATAAGGAAAGAAACAATAATATTATAAAAACCTATTTATAGAGTATGTCAGATAATCTAGCACAGAAGATTTTTATTGTATGTCATCGAGTTATATTTTAAAAACGCGTAAGCAGCAGTGCTCCTTCACTAATGTTGTGTTTTACCCTAATTTTTATTCATTTAACATTCCTAAATGAAAGTTTTGGTGGTGAAAACAATCATTTCAAATCCCCAAATAGTACCTTCCTAACATCACCTGTCCAAATGCACATTTTTAGTGCAATGCTCAAAAATCCCCAAAAATGATTGAAATTTCAACATGACAATTATGGGTAACAGGGATTCATCCCACCTAGAAGTGATTTCAAACTTGATGTATCTTCAACTCTTGTTGATAAATATTTTGTTGTTGAAACATACGCATCCAGAGTAATCGAAGATATTATCAAAAAAATTTGACTTTTTTGATATCATACAAAACAAAACGGATATTTCAAAACTTCAAAAAGATAACCTGCATTCTCTCAACATTCTGGACGCATTGAACTAATTTTATCAGAAGATACAATAAATCTCAAGGAAAGAGGCGTGAAAATCCATTTACATAAAATCCAAAAAAAAAATTTCAACAGATGTAATTGCTAACATGAAATTATACTCGAACAGATATATTTCTTTCATCAAACCATAAACATCCCCGTTCGACCAATCTTCTTCTAACTTCTATCAAAACAACATTTAATAATTCATATGAAATTTAGTCTCACAGAAAGTTGACAAGAAAAATTCTTCATTAGTTTAAACATTCGCAAACAAACTTCAAAGGAAACTGGTTATATGTATATCTACATTAACTATGCAACAGTGAATAACAGAAAATCTCTAGTCACCCCTACTCAAGATTTGCATACAGCTCTTTATTAGATCTCTTCAGTGTAGCTTACTTGACTCGGAGTGAATTTACACATTTCACAATACAAATTGCTGTTGAACTACTATATAGACAACAACCCATAGTGCCCTCAGCCAAAGATATTGGAAATCAACAATTCACCGAGATAAATACTTCAGGACATGAAGATGTCTACTCTGCAACAGTGGCGTATGTGATTCCAGAGCTCACTATTATGATGCTTTTACTTGGAAGATATTTTGCTAATTTTTAAATTATTGAAAAATGTTCCTTGTTCACTTTATGTGATACATGGAATCGATTATGGTCAACTAATATATTTTCCGTATTTGTGGAATTATGGAATTCCATTTAATATAAAGTAACTGAAACAAAAAAATTGAATGTAGGGTTCAAAGGATTAATACTGGCCCAGCCTTCGCCCCGTAAGTATGCAAGCAGACTTATTATACGCTATGAGGAAACCTCTGAAAAAAACTCATGGCCGACCAGTCGACCCCCGGGACCTCCCAATTAATAGCCAGTGTACCTAAGTACTAGGCTAACTAGCTTGGTAATTGGTAATTATCAGAGTTTGGATTGATCTTCATATACTCCCTTGGTTGTTGTTATCAGGTGTGCCGTGTTGGGCCCCTCTCTAATTGGGTGAGGGGAGGAGCTTGAGACCACTGATGCGCGCCAGGATTGGTAACCACGCGTTTGTCAATTCAGCACTGGGTTTACTGAAAACTTCATGGTTCTGTTAGATGAAAGCAGCTTCCTTGAATTTTCTTTTCGCCAGTTTTGTTCCAGAGGGATAATCCTAGCATCGTTCCACTTAATGTTGTGATGTTTTATCCATGCGTAATTAGCAATTACTGATTTCGATGTTTCGACTCTCCGTGTATGTATTTGATATTCTCTGATCCTAACATTAAGAGGTCTGTTTGTTTCACCTATGTATGCATCTCTACATTCACAGGGCATAAGACATACGCAATTCTTGTTGCCCGGGGGTCCATCTATTGGTCACCCTACTTCTTAAGGTGTTGTCCGATTTGACGCTGTTTTGATGTTGTACTGCTGAGCAATTCATCTTATCTTCTCGGATATTCCCTTCACATAAGGTATTGTTATCATCTGGCAATTCGGGTTCTCCTCTAATGTGCTTCTGTTCCGTTGACATCCCGCGATAGTCCTTGTCATTATTTTCTTGTTGTAACCACTTTGCATCAGGTCCCTTTCGATATTAAATAATTCTTGTTCCATGACCCGAGGATCGCTGCAAATCGTTGTTGCTCTCCTGAACAGTGTCCTGATTATTTCTTTTTTCGTGCTCATTGAATGATTCGGAGCGGAGTTGAAGTATTGGCCTGTGTGTGTGGGTTTTCTGTTGACTGACGTAATGATGTGATTGTTGTTATGTGTAACCAGAACATCTAGAAAGGGTAGGCTGGAATCATTTTCTTTCTCATCGTGAATTTGAAGGAGGTACGAAAGCTGTTCATATGGTTAAAAAACTCGTCCAATTCGGCAGCGGTCCCTTTCCAAATGATGAAAGTGCCATCTATATATATTAGCCACATCACTGGATTCACGGAAAATGCATCTACCACTTGGTCTTCGAACGGCTCTATGTGAATGTTGGCTATTACTGGTGAGAGCAGTGATCCCATTGGTAGTCCATCATCTTGGGAGTAGAATTTTTCTTTCATCTGAAAATAAGAGTTATTAATGTATTAATATCCCAAAAGATCAAATACTTTTTCAAAGGGTATAGATGTTTTGTCTTTCGGTATCATCCTCCTGTAATTTTGACTTGATGATGTCGAGGGATTCCTGCCGGGGGATATTTAGGTACTTATTATCTAAATCAAAACTGATGAGCTATTCGTTGGGTACTAGTGTGATGTCCTTGGTCGTTTCCACGAAATGGCTTGAGTTCTTGACAAAAGATTTTTTTCCCTTGTAGTGGCTGGATGATTTTCAAAAAAGTTCGCGAGATTACTTGTTGGTGAATGCCTGAAACTAGTGATTGGCCTGAGTGGTATTCCTGTGAGTTTTCTTGCTGTAGTGTGGTGTGAACAGCATTCCAGTTTCATCCTCTAAATGATTCTTCTATTTCTTTAGAGTCTGATAAATCTTCCACTCGATGCTAGGGGTTGGATCCTCTGTAATTGGTCTATATTTCCTTTTCTGGAGTGCATCCTTGAGTTTATTGTCGTACATGACGTACATGATGTCCACGATGACTGTGGGTTTCGTTTATCAGGTGATAGTATTTTAATTCATTGGTATTTGTTCAGAGCCCTCAGTGCTGATCAAATTTCTTATATTTTTTGTTAAAGTTACTTTATACACAATGGTCAAGAACTCCACAAATTCAGAAAAAACATTGTCCAAACTATTTAAACTAATACTGGTATATTCTCCATGAATTGAATATTCAATCTCTTCAGACCAAAAGTTTTTTAAAAATTTGCACCGTATGAATGTTCACTATTAAAATGCACTCATGCCCAAAATTGAGCTTTCAGTATATTCATTCAACGTCAAAGATATTATAGCAAAATTAAAAAACTATTGAGTTTAAAATTTAATTTTTCCAAATGAAGATTTCATTCACTATTTGTGTATGTTGATTAATTTTCAAATCTTTGATATATAAAAAAATACTACTATAAAATAAGATCCTTGTTGGTTATCAATATGTTTCAATTCATCATTGCTGGGGTTTGTACTTATTCACTTAAGTTGTCATTAGGATTATCCTCTATAGGGAT
The DNA here is from genome assembly GCA_030704885.1 of Cynegetis impunctata. Lineage (NCBI taxonomy): Eukaryota > Metazoa > Arthropoda > Insecta > Coleoptera > Coccinellidae > Cynegetis > Cynegetis impunctata. The sequence continues at coordinate 183,621 of JARQZK010005124.1, read as the reverse complement.
GAACCGAACAGTGGAATCATACTTTTTTGTATTAAACTTGTGCAATAAATATTGATTATTTGCAATGAAATACATATCCTCATGTAGAACATAATTATAAACAGAATTAAATAAAAAAAGAATACAAGCTTAAGGCAGACGTTGATGAGGAAAATTCCAGCTATGTGTATAGATCTGTAATGTTTCGTGGAAGGAATATTCGAATTGAAAGATATTTTGAATACGAAAAAAAAGTTTATCTGTATAAGTCACAATCTGATTTCTTTTTTTAACTTTTTCCTCCTGTACAACTGAAAACGTTCAAATATAAATGATAATATGTAATAAAAAGATTCGGATTATATTCGCATGTATTTCGTGGATCATGACTTTCAATCATGAATTCATAGACATACATGGAGCTTTGGTTCATCTTGCACACGGCTTGGTTCTACTTAAGTAGAACCAAGCCGTGTGCTATCTAAACATTGATGATAAAGTAGCTCACCCCTCGTACTATTTCTCTCGAACAAAATTTCCCTTACTCTCTTAGAAATTGTTTCATGTATGCGATATTTTCGACCAAAATTATCAATTTTCAACGATTTGTTTGAATACCATGCTGCCACTTCAGACGGGATTGTAGGATAACATTTGAGATTCGTCCATCTAGAGGCCATGTCCAATCTAATGATATTAAAAGCTCCATGATAAAGAGTTATTATTCTGGTGCATTTCGTCCGAGACAGGAAAAAATAAAGCGACACAGATAAATGAACCATTTCTAGGGTACTCCTACCTCAGGGTATGGTCTAACTGCAAGCGCCCACATCATTAGAATGGTCTTGCCAAGAACTATCCAGCAGAGTATATACCTATCTAACAGATAAGTGATGTTTGTGTTATTCTAAAACGAAAAACATTCCGCTGATCGTTCGTTGCAGATGGTTAAGTTAGTTATGTGTGCCTTCGTGACTTCTAAAATTTTTAGTGTATCGAACTATTTTCCTGCGCTACCTGTATGTAACAGTCAGTGTAAATAATAGACTATTGTATTAAATCAGAAGTCAACAGTCAGGTGCGGGAGTAGTTTTCTATCTTTTTTACACCTATTGGAACTATATTTTCCAAATTTTTTCGATGTCTCATATATATATATATATATATATATATATATATATATATATATATATATATATATATATATATATATATATATATATTTATATATATATTTATATATATATATATTAATTTATTTATATATATATATATATATTTATAAATATATAAATATATATATATATATATATATATATATATATAAAAAATATATATATATATATATATATATATATATATATATATATATATATATATATATATGTATATATCTATATACCTAATTAAGTCAGAATAGCCACAAAATCTACAACCACAGCCGCTAGAAAAGCCAGATTCGCTCAAACCATCTGGATAATAGAAGAATGTAGATACCTATTCAAGAAACGATATATAATCTGAAATTATATTAAGGTAATACATGCTGAATTAACTTGTGAACTTCATCCATTAGAATTTGATTCTCATGACAATCAGATCAGAAAGGATAATAGTAATTTTATTTTTCCAAAATTCAAAAAACAATCCATTAAACTAAATTTTTTAAAACGAAATCAGAAACAACGGTTAGATTCACATTTATGACAATGCAGTTCCCAAAAATTCAGTGATAGAATCATAAATTATAGTGATATTTAGTTATTATCAATTTCATTCCGAACACCATTGATGAAAACTCCTTAGAATTATCAGCTGTGGAATCTATATCAGCTTTGAAAAATATTGATGAACATGTTTCAGCTTAATTGAAAATTTCGAAAGTTTGTAAAAACCTAATAAATATTTAGAGTCCTTGAAACAAAAATAGAAATAAAAAATTTGACTATTACTGAAGCAGATAAATCTAATGCAATAGTAGTTCTTTCAAGAAATAATTATATTTCCAAAATTAATGAATTTTCTTAAACAGAAGAAATTTCTGTAGATCCAACAAACAAATTTAAAAAAAATGTCAGACAATCTCTTTAGCACATTTCTACAAATACATTATCAAAACCTAATTTTGTTATTATTAATATGAACCCTAGAACACCAAAACTTTACGAATTAATAAAGAACCAAAAAGAAAACTCCCCAACATGACCAGTTGTTTCATACATGAATAGCCCCTACAAATTAGCGAAAGATCTCCTTTTAACATTCAAAAAATTTACTCATTTCCCTCCAAAATACACAATAAAGAATTATGTTGATTGAGTTCACAAACTTAGAAATTTTATAACTCTTACAAACTATTTCCTCGTCAGCTTCAACGTTCCTAATATGTTTTCCAAAACACTGGCAGATTAGTGTTCACCACTTCTCTCAGATATTTTACAACAATCAAATATTTACGTTATTAGATTGAATGATATTATTTTCTTATTGAATACATGCCATATTCAAAACTATTTTCAATTCAATAGTAATATTTTTGAAAAATCTAGAGAATTTGTTATGGGTTCGCCCTTGTCAAGTCACTAAAGATGTGCATATATGCACATGCATGCAGGCATAGATATGTTGACGATATATATGATTGCTTGATTGAAGGGCACCGCGAGACAACTGGATGCTCTTTTAATAACCTTCTTCCGGATATATAATTTAAATTAGAAAAATAAATAGATCGGCAGATGAATTTTTTAGATTTAACAATTTTTCATGATAATAATACTTTGAGTTATAATAAATTCAGAAAACTAACTTTCACAGATATATGTATTCCGTTGGATTCGAATCACCCTCTTTCATATAAATATCCAGCCTTTAACTTGATGACTCATAGAGCATTTTCAATTCCATCCTCCTTTCCAAAATTATAGAAAGAAATTTCTACTATCAAAACAATGGCTTCAAATAATGGATTAGTTAAGTATCATAAACAAAATTATAAGAAAGTAAAATGCCCAATTTGCGTATATCCGCAATTGAAAATAGAGAAATCTAAGAAATTCATGTATTAACGGAAAAAGTTGCTAATGTCATATAAAATTACAACATTTTGTAGACAAAGCACATATAAAGAATTAAAAATAAAATTTAACAATAATAACTAACCAACTAGTTGAACAGAACAAGAGTCTATTAAATTAAAAGAACAGAAAAACATTTATGCGTCAATTATGTATTAACATAATAATGTTGAGAATCAACATAATTGCCAATTAAATCAAACTAAACAGATACAAAATTTAGTAAATTATGAAAAAACATTAAGATATGTTGCTACCAAATCTGGAACTCAAGGATCTATTGTACAGGGTGGCCAAATAAGCGAGGTAAGCGGCTGTATCTCAGGATCTGTACATCTGGCAACAATGGAATTTTTTTTATTATCATAAAAGTGGCCATGAGAAAGTTCTGGAAATTATTTTCAAGTTCCATATTTTACCGCTAGAGGCCGTAACTAAAAATGAAATAAGAAAAACGTCTATTTTTTCCAAAACTTATATATTAACCTATACTTTTGATAACACTGTTAGAGAGCCTAGAAAATTCTCTATCATTTTGGTCTAAGGCTCATTAGCGTACGAACGATAGTAGGGATGGAGGAAGCTATTGAATGTGTAATCATTAAAATCGGTGTAAATTCTAAACCACTCATTCGATTTTAGCAATTCAAAATTTGTTTGCAAGACAAATGTAGCTGTTTTAAATGTCCAACCTCCTTACTACTCTATAGTTCCTAATAAAAGAGCTAGAGGGCGCAATTTTTACTAATTACATTTTCTTTGATTTTAGTCCAAAAATTCAAATGGAACGGTATATTTTTGACATCATATTTGAAAAGTAGATAAAATTTGCAAAAACATTGTGAAAACCGGACGATGATATCTTTGCTCGTTTTAAAGTTATAGCAAATTAAAGTTCTTTTTACGCGCCGAGTCAAAACTTTTATACCGCCATCTAGCGTTCGGCCTTAGAATGTCTAATTAACGTATAGCAGGCGGCAAAAACAAAAGAAACTTTTGAATAATATTGCTGGAAACATCAAATATTTATTAGAGCCAGTTTAATTCTTGTCAATTTGGTTTCTGAATATCTTTTGCTCGATTTTTTGTAAAATGCCTTTTACAAATGATGAAGCTGTTGATAAGATTGCGGTTTTCTTTGAGTGCTTTCAAAATGCAGCAATAACTGAAAGACAGTATGCCATTCGGTATCCAGATCGCCATCATTATGGCAGAAGAATGTATCCACGCTTGGTACAACGACTACGCGATACTGGGAGTTTTAGTCGTCCCAGATTTAGAAGGCGTCGGACCAATAACGTCTTGAGTATACTGGTTGAACGGAAGAAAACATTATTAATGTATTGATGGCCTACGTAGAATTTAATAGGCATATTGGAACTCGGGCGTTATCTTTAGATTTGGGAATAGCTCGAACTACTGTTCAAAATATACTAAACGACCACAGGTAAGTAATTGCATTAGCGGACACCTTTTTAATATAATTTATTTTTGATTTTGAGCGCAGAATTGATTTTTGTCAATGAACGTTAGAAATGATTCGCGAAAATAGGGATTTTTTGTCACAGATTCTGTGGACCGATGAAGCTACTTTTAGTAGCGGTGGCAGAGTCAACAGGCATAATATGCATTATTGGTCGGCCGAAAATCCCCGTTGGATGCGAGAAGTCCAGCACCAAGGCCGCTGGAGTGTAAACGTGTGGTGTGGCATTATCGGAATGAAAATTATTGGTCCTTATTTTTTTGATGGCACGTTAACCGGTAGTTAATGTTTTTTTGAATTTTTTAATTAATGTTTTGCCAAATTTTAATGGAAGATTTGACATTGGAAGTGAGACTGACCATGTATTTCCAATTGGACGGGTGCTCCAGCCACATTTTTCTCCTGTTTAGTGCGGCGATCATATTAATAATTATTTTCAAGGGCGCTGGATCGGAAGGGGAAGTCTTATTTTCTTGGCCGGCCAGGTCACCCGATTTAACATGCCTCGACTTTCAATTATGGGGTCGTTTAAAAGATATTGTGTACCAAACTCCACCCACAACTAGACATGATATGGAAAACAGAATCCGTGATGCCATTAATAAAATATCAGCTGCTGAAATCGAAATAGCAGTTTCATCCACCCAAAGAAGATTGGCAGCTTGTTTGGAATGTGATGGAAAGCAGTTTGAACATCTATCAAGGCATTAAATACCTAATATGTTTGGGTTTAAAATCGGTCCTTTTAAGGACCACAATTTAAATATAAAAAGAAATTCGTTAATAAATATTGTCCTAAGAAAATCATATAAACTTCCTTTGATTCTGTGATACATTAGTTTAAGTATTAATTCATTAATTATGACAACAGGCTGCAACTTGATAACAGTTTGAGAAAACAGCAGAAAAACGGAAAATTAGACATTTAGACATTTTAAGGCTGAATGCTAGATGGCGGTATATAAGTTTTGACTCGGCGCGTAAAAAGAACTTTAATTTGCTATAACTTTAAAACGAGCAAAGATATCATCGGTTGGTTTTCACAATGTTTTTGCAAATTTTATCTACTTTTCAAATATGATGTCAAAAATATACCGTTCCATTTGAATTTTTGGACTAAAATCAAAGAAAATGTAATTATTAAAAATTGCGCCCTCTAGCTCTTTTATTAGGAACTATAGAGTAGTAAGGAGATCGGACATTTAAAACAGCTACATTTGTCTTGCAAACAAATTTTGAATCGCTAAAATCGAATAAGTGGTTTAGAATTTACACCGATTTTAATGATTACACTTTCAATAGCTTCCTCCACCCCTAATATCGTTCGTACGCCAATGAGCCTTAGACCAAAATGATAGAGAATTTTCTAGGCTCTCTAACAGTGTTATCAAAAGTATAGGTTAATATATAAGTTTTGGAAAAAAAAGACGTTTTTCTTATTTCATTTTTAGTTACGGCCTCTAGCGGTGAAATATGGAACTTGAAAATAATTTCCAGAACTTTCTCATGGCCACTTTTATGCTAATAAAAAAAATTCCATTGTTGCCAGATGTACAGATCCTGAGATACAGCCGCTTACCTCGCTTATTTGGCCACCTTGTACATTGTGAAATTCAGTTACAGAATATAATTCTACTACATAGTAAAATGGTTTCTCCAAAAGAAAAGCTTCAGTCTAACTTCGGAACTTTTTGTATGTACTTATAGATTTTTGGTATTGTAGGTAAAAGAGTTTTTTGTTAAGACAGAGGTCGGCGCTATTAAATAATTATCGGTATCTGAATTTCTTGTGGGATACCTATGATTTGATCTTTCTGAAAAGTTATGAATGTGTTTGCGAACCAAACAGACTGGTTCGAATATAAATAGTGCAGGCAGAGTCAGAATTTTAATTTTTTAAAGAAGAATTCGTAATGTATTCTTTTTCTCAGATCAAACATATAACGAATTACTCTTTTTTGTAATATTTTTTTGTTAATATCTCTATATGAGTAGACCATTTGCGCGAGTCATCAATATAGAGACCTAAACCACTGAGTTCAATGTTTGAATTGTGTTATTGTTTTAGTCTAGGAGCTATGCCATGTCTCGTGTGCACTTCTATGTCCACTATGTTTTGTTGCGAGGCTTTGTTAAACACCTATAGGAGTGTAAAAAGTTGGTCACATGATCCAAATCTCGTTCGTTTGGTCGCCATATTGGAAAATGGCCGCCAAATCGCTAGATTGTTTGTTTTAGTGTATCTCGGCACTCAGTTGTCTGATTTTAATTTTTTTAAACTTATTTTAATCCTTCTTTCAAGGCAAACAAATTTTGTAATTACACATTTTTTGTTAAATCAATTAGTTAGTGAGATATATTTATGTTTTGAATAATCCAGATCGCAAGGACTTTTTTTAACAATGCTAATCGTTTCATTATTGTAATTACGTATTAACAGAACTACAACAAACCAGCTAAAGGCCAAGAAGGAGTTATTGGAGTAACACGAAGAAAGGAAGCTGTGTTGCTTCACGATCTAATCAAACATGAGAAAGTCCAAAGAGCACAAGTTTCGCGTGATGTGGGTATGTGGCCTTGTCTATGAAGATGAATACATTTTGCATCACGAGTTTTTAAACAAGTCTACAATTGTTGATGAGCTGTGCGTTAGAAGAATTGTTACCTTCATGAAAAAACACGGAGACTCGTTCATTACAACTGGTACCAGCATTAGAATACAGCTACAAAACATTATTACTAAACAAAAGATAGACCCTGGAACGAACACTCATCTTTTAACTGCATAGAAATAGGAGAAGAAACACATACTCAATTTCGGAAAGACAGATTTGAAGATAAGTCATTCAGTCTAATGCAACCCATTAAGAGACTGAAAAAAAAGAAAAAACAATAAATCCGTTAGAAGTGGACGCAAATAAAGAAACAGCCCAGGTTTTTCGTTTAGTTGACATTGCACGGAGGCAAGGATTCTTTTGTCTTACGAATCATCTTCTACCTCATTGTTTTTAACTAGAAATGGATTTCTGACAAAAACTGATGAATTACAGCTGGTTCATGAACTTGAAAAAAAGGTACACATATACTGACGATTATTGGGCCTCGTCTAAAAACAAAGAACTTTTACTGTCATACTTTCTTGAATGGATGTCCAGGAAAAAAGATTTTGTCATTTATCTCGGGGGTGTAGTAAAAGGTAGTCCACCAAGATGTTTTTGTATGAAAAAATGGGATAGTGAAAGAAGAATTTTCTTTGGAATGGGATAACGAAGATACAGATGAGAGGATGTTAAGCCATATTTCACACATAATACTGACTTCAAAAGTAAGCAACGTGGTTATTTTTTCTACTCATACTGATGTGTTTGTTTGTGCACTCTATCACTACCTACAGAAGTGGAAAGGGTTCGGACTAAAATAACTATGGATTGCTTTTGGAGTAGGAAAAACATCGAGGTACATTCCCATCCAGAACTTTGAAGACAGAGTACCACTTACTGTTTTAATAGCTTTTCCAGCTATTCATTCTTCAACCGGCTGCGACACGACAAGCAAGGTCAGCACCAAGTTAATAGCTTTAAAAGTAGCTGAAACATACACAAAAGACCTTTTGATAGATGTTGGCAACGAGCCACTGAATGATGACATGGTAAAAAAGCAGAAGAATTTTTAGTTCGACCACTTGGCTCAAGTTCAGGAACAATGAATAAATTGCGTTTTCATCAGTTCCATCACAAAAAAATTGAAAACTTACAAGATTTGGCGCCTACATCAAAATCTATCCGTCTTCATATCAAAAGAATCTACTTGCAATTCTGCAAATGGATTTATGCTTTGGAACCTTCTGAGAAACTCAATAAATTGGTCTATGGCCTTATAGAGGAAGATTACAACTTAATTCCACAAGTGACAGATGATCCAACGGATTCCGAAGATTTTCCTGAGCCATGTTAATGTCAGACAAGCTTTAGAGATAATGCATGTCCCTGTAGAAGACTCAGAATAATGTGTTGTAACTTTTACAAATGTAAAAGTAGTGTTTGGAACCAATGCAAGAACCCTCATATAGGTATAACTGTGATAGTCTTCTGAGATTTGCAATTTCTCTTTGATCAAGACTATGCTACTGATCTGTAGGCATCAATACTGTACACTATAATGAATGTGTTTGGTAATAACTGAATTAAACATTTTTGTTTGAACATATCTTTACGTGTTTCATTTAATTCCTTCATTCATAGCATAACAAACCCGCCACTGTTAAATTTTTATTGTACTTCCAAAACTAAGTGACTTAACAAAAAATGTGTAGAAACAAAATTTGTTTGCATTAAATAGAGGAATAAAATAAGCTTTAAAAAATTGAAATCCGACGACTGGGTGCAGAGATACACTAAAAGAAAAAATCTCGCGATTTGGCGGCCATTTTCCAATATGGCGACCAAACGACCAAGATTTGGATTATGTGACCAACTTTTTTTGACACTCCTATAGGTGTTTAACAAAGAGACGCAACAAAACTTAGGAGACATAGAAGTGCACACGAGACATGGCATAGCTCCTGCACTATTTAGGGTTATAGGTTGTAGGGTTCCTCTGTAGGACATTACTATAGTTTTATCTGTGTTGAAACAAACTCCATTTGAATCAGACCAGGGCTTAATAGCCATCAAATCATTACTTATGATTGATTGTAAGGCTTGCATAACAGAGATACTCCAAGTTATACTTGTGTCATCAGAGAACAAAGTAATTCTAGCATATATTTTCAAGTCCATAATATCGTTGATAAAAAGAAGAAAGAGAATTGGACATTACGTCATTATTGCATTTTTTGGGTAAAAAGCCATACTGTTAAGAATATTATGTTTGAGGAGGAAGGGTAAGAGACGGTATTTCATGAGCCTCTCGACTATCTTCTATAAGGTAGGCAATTAAGTAATAGGTCGATAGTTACAAGTTTTAGTTTTTTCGAAATCCTTGTGGAGTGAGATAATTGTGGCTGTTTTCAGACTATTGGGAAAGAGACAAAATTCAAACGATTCATTAATCAACCAGCAGCCATGGGCTTGCAACACAAGAGCATGTTTAATATCATTAAAATAATGATATTAATAAAATTGAAACTAAAACTAAAATCTTATGAGGGTAATTACCCCTAACACTAAACTGAATGTTATGTGATTAAAACCAAAAATAGGTAATTTTAAACCCATTAACTGGTGGCAGGGAAGAAATTTAATTATTATCTTAGTTGAAGATGCTTAGATAAAAGAGAGAATATGAGTGTTCGCTAGGCATTACAAAATGCTAAATCGCAGAAAAATATAGTTAAATGACTACAAATTAAAACTAACTAATATTTTTATTTCTTACAAAAGCCATTTACAATAAAACTAAATTGAATAAAACAATTTCTATTTCCTAGAAATCATCCAGTAATTTTCTTCTAAATATTTTAAGATTTGAAAATTAATAATTTTTTCGCACTTTTTATGAAATGCTTTACTTGTTTGGATTCCTTGTCAATAGTAAAACCGATTGTAATCGATGTCTTGTGAATTGGCTCACAATTTTTAAACTCATAAAATTTTAATCATTTTGACGTTTTTTCTACCTAGTTGCTTATTTTTGATATATTACGTTTCATTGGCTTAAAAGAATCCTGAATCATTTCCAATGTAAAATTTTTGCGGATCACGATCCCAGTGTCAGGAAAACTTAGTAAAAATAACGATAACTTTGAAAGTTGATATCTCAAAAACACCAAAAAACACAAAAAAGTAACAGCAATTTTTTCGCCATTTTTTGAGAGTTTCCACGAATATTTCAAGTCTAGTCTACTGTCAATCTAAGCAAAGATTCACATCCTCCGAAAATTGTACATCGAATCAGTGGCGTAGATAGGGGGGGGATCAAGGGGATCAATCCCCCCCATGAGCCTCAGAAAAAAGAAGATTTACTAATCATGAGAATATATTAGAAGAATTTTCGGTACTTTTCAAGAATGATTCATACGAAATTGACAAAACAGCTGATAAATTCATCAAAACTGACGGGTTTAATCAAAAATTTCTTACTGCCACACCTGCTGTTCTCGTTGAGTTGAAAGTGTGGAAAAAATATTAAATTCGTAGAGGCGATATTAGGCCTAAAAAGTCATAAAAAATTTTTTTTGCCGAATATCAATATCCGCTACGTTGCCGGTATCGACGTTTGAAGAGAATAAAAACGATTCAAAGGAGCACGAAAAGAAGTGAGTTTGTAATGACCCTTCTGACTATATGAAATTAATTGCAAATTAAAAACTCATGGTTATCTTATTTTTTGTTATTGAATGGTTTGGCTGCTCTGGAAATTCATCATGACATTGGAATCATAGGTGACGAAGTCATAATAGCCCAGTCAATAAAGGCCCGAAAACATGAAACCTACAAAAATATTATAATTGATTTTGACAGATATCCAGAAGAGCCTACTACCAAGAATGAAGAGCTGAACTGAAGAGTATCAAGCCATTCATCTTGCGCTATCGCGTTCGGGAGAAACGATGTTTGTGTTACAGCAAAAAAGGACTTTTTGGGGAATAAGAATAGTGAAGAGAACTTGCTGCTTACTCTGGTGTCAGAACTTTAAACTCATAGTCCGAGGGTAATAACAGAAGAAAAATATGCCGTTGTAGATATTGCATGACAGCTATAATCCGAATTAACACTACTTATATTGTTGTAGTTGTGGGCTCAGATACAGATCTAATATCATTGTCAATTGCGCTGGCTCCTAAACAGAAAAATATAAATTTTCTAAAAGTGAAAGGGGGTTCTAAATAATCAACAACCATGTACAAGATGGAAGCTTCGATTAACTAGCACCAGAGTTCACATGCACATGCACTAACAGGTTGTGATACCACCTCTTATTTTTTTTGGCATAGGTAAATTAAAAGCAATAAGATAGATTGAGTCGCCTGACACTTAAGACTTGACTGGGTTATTCACATATCTGAAGAGGTATGACGTATTGATGGCTGCAGAAAAGAAATTTATACTGGATTCATGTGGTTTGAAAAAATATTCAACTTTGAACAATGCCCGATATAACAGATTTACAACTTTGATAAAGAAGAGTACACTAAGATGTCACGTCGACTTGGCAAAACTGCCACCAACCTCTGAAGCGTGCCATCAACATTTACTTAGAGTTTTTTTACAAGTACAGAGTTGGTTACAGAATAAACTTTCCGAAACAGAGTGGGGATGGAAAATGGAAACTCTAGAAAACAATGGAAGGTTGAAAAAACACTGAAACCAGTTACATCATCAAAACCATTGGCCCCAGATGATATTTTGCATCAACTATCTTGTGCTTGTAAACAAGGATGTGGAAGATATTGTGGGTGCAGGAAAGTTAACATAGTTTGTTCTGCAATGTGTGAGAATTGTAATGGGTTGTCATGTTCAAACTCGCCGATTTCTTCCAAAGAATATAGATTAGATCCTCGTGGCTAACAGCTGCTGATTTTGCCATAATTAGTCACGGCAGATCCATATGTGGTGGATAATGGAACGTAAATCAAATAAAATGATTAGGGAATTTCTTGCCTCCGAACCAAAATTAGCATAAGCAATATATGACTTCATATTTCGTATATTTTAATACACTACGACTGATCAACGAAATAGTCAGCCCCCGTAATCGCAGCTAAAAATTGGTGCATCCTCCCCTTGACTGTGCCAGCCCGCGCGGGAATAAGGAAACCTTCACACCAATAAATTCACAATTAAATGATTCACCATTTTCATTTAAGGTTTTTTCCTGTAATATGATATCCAAAAAGCCTATACGCAAAAATATAAAGTGTTAGAGTTAAAAAATGCTTTTGTCGCGCATTCACATTCATTTATGAGAAAACTATTAGGTTTAACGTAAAAATTAAGAGGAATATTTCCCTCCTGTCAAAAATCCCTTGTAAATGGAATGCAATTATCGAAAATTACAGCGAATATTTCCCTCCTGTCAAAAATCCCTTGTAAATGGAATGCAATTATCGAAAATTACAGCGATAATTGCATTGTAGAAAGCGAAAGAGCCCTGCGATAATTGCATTGTAGACCGATAATTGCATAGTAGCATAGTTCATATCACGGTTATTGATGACAAGCTGACAATTTATGAATTACTAACGTTAGTTTGACAAGTTGAAAGTTTAGTCGGAAAATATTCCCCCAAATTACACTCGTGCATCAAAATTACCGGATAATTTCGCATTCCAGCGTGTTGTCTTTAAAAAACTGCATTCGGTCATTTTCATATTTTGGAGAAAGAGCCCTCCACCTCCGGTGTCGGGCTCTTTCTCCAAAAATGAAAATGAACTCAGTTGCAGTTTTTTGACAACACGCTGTCATGCAAAATTATCAGTTATTTTGATGCACTTGTGCAATTACTTACGACAATTTTATTGTAGCTTATGTTATAACAAACACAACGAAAAAGCATTCAACTTGATCCGATTATTAGTAGGTATCGTAGATTTAGGGCTTTCCGCAGTTATTGACATTTTCATTCTTTAAGAGGGGGTAAGGATGAAGCTCCAAGGGGATTTTTGTGAAAATGATCCTCTGGTAGTGGGTTATCAATGGAAAAAAATTCAGCTTTACGCTAATTTTTCCCCCATCAAAACCTTTATTGACTGGGCTACAAATGAATGTCAATAACGGCGAAACCTCCATTTTCTGCTCTAATTTTCCCAAAAAAGTTTTCAGAGATGTGAAAATCCAATTTTTTTCAATTCAATTCATTTCAACTTTACTATTCAATTTAATTTTTCTACTTATTTTGTACTACATGAAAGATTATTTATCAACAAAAATAGAACTTTAGTGGAAAATTTCATACTAAGTCATATCCCCCCCCCCCCATCGCAAAAAGCTGTCTACGCCACTGCATCGAATATAGGTTTGTGAAACCAAATACGCGTTCTTGTACCTGAAAATATGCGGTGAAAAATTAAAAAAGGCAGTCTACATTGTCTTTTGGTTACTTTGCATTAACAATTCAATTATCTATAAGTTAATCCGTTGAATAGCTGAGACCAAAACCTTCAATTTGCGACCTTATAGAACCCCAATAGCCCAATAGCTCCTTTTATTTTGAACAGAAGTTACAGCGATTTGAAATGCCTTAATATATATATATATATATATATATATATATATATATATATATATATATATGTATATATATATATATATATATAAAATGATATATATATATATATATATATATATATATATTTTTTTTTTTCAAGGCATTTCAAATCGCTCTAACTTCTGTTCGAAAAAAAAGGAGCTATTGGGCTCTTGGGGTTCTATAAGGTCGCAAATCGAAGGTTTTGGTCTCAGCTATTCAACGGATTAACTTATAGATAATTGAATTGTTAATGCAACGTAACCAAAAGACAATGTAGACTGCCTTTTTTAATTTTTCACGATGATTGTACTTTTCACGTGGAATAACCTAGTTATTATTCCTGAAATTTGTATTAAATGATCATTTTTGATGATTCAAATACTTAATGTAGTATGCAATTTCAAATGGATTTAAAATTTGAAACAAAATTTAAAATCTTAATTTTGACTCCACTTGCATATCCAATTTAATCTCAAACTCATCGTCCATCTACCACTCACTCATTTGATTGACTCATGAGTCAATCAAATCAAATATTATCAAATTATCGTTTAAAATTGAAATACTTATAGTGATTATTACTAGTGATCTCATTATTTATATTGTGGATTTCATTTAACATGTATTATTTTTTTTAAATAAAGTTAATAAATTATTTTATTTGACATAAAAATAGAGGTGCAATTTTTATTTTATTTAAATAATTTGATGTGATATTTTTTAAAATTTGTTGGACTCTTTAATTTTCTCAGGGTAGATTCTCTAATATTTTGAAAATTGACTCAATTTATGAAATTTTTTACTTTCAATATTACTCAAATTTCAATTTTTCAATTTCAGTTTATTATAAATTATTATGTAACAACAATTAACAATATCTTTTAGAACAATATTATCTCTAAAATTAAAAAAAAACATAACAATTATATCCTTTTACTACCTTCTTATGAATTCATAAGCATAATAGGCCAATTTATATTGAAGTCAAAAACTCACGATCTAAAGTTTTTTTTTCTTGATTATTGAATTTCCAATAGGGGTCCAAAAAATTCTTTTTTTTCTTCTTCTTTTATTTCTTTCTGCTTCTATTCTCCTACAATACGTGTATCCAAAATGTTTATCACTTGCAACTGACAACTTCTTAACCTCACAATTTATATTGTGAATTAAGTTCACAACATTCACTTTACTAAGTTTATTTATGGTATTTATTTTTATACCATATAGGTATTTAAACTTCAATACTTTTACTTTAATTATTGGAACGAAGTTCCTTACGGAAGGCTTGGAGGAGATAGGGATTTCGCTGCGGGACTAAACTGAAAAATATGCGAAACTAAAAGTGTGACGGAAGTAGACTGACGAAAGTCACGCTTTTAGTTAACCCAAGCGAATATTGTATACCTTGCTCTTTCTCCCTCTTTCTTTACGTTCTCTCATCCCTTCTCTTTCTGATCCCACTCCACCACGTCAATCGCCAATGCATTATATGTACTCATTAATTCATGTACAAGCAACTCGAAAATGTCAGATGTGAAACATCGAAATAATTTTGTATAAGTTGTATAATTATGCATAAGAGAACAGATTACGATGGGAATCAGATATGACATAATATAAATACAAATTTGTTCCATAAAATAATGACTACGTATTGTAGGTTTATATTCAATTATATAGCGTGACGATACGTTATCCTCTCGTTATATACACTTTTGCGTCTAAACTTTACATTGCGTTGACGACCGAGTGGTCTAAGTACTGAATCCTGGTGTGACGTATATCTGGGTTCGAATCTCAGAGGTTACCCCTGGCTTTTTAATTTTTTTATTCACAATCTCGTAAGAGCTCTTAGCCCAATATTTCAATATTAATTATTTCAACTTGGATTAGTATAAGTTATCACTTCTGTCGTGCGCCGCGACACGCACATGTTTCGTTTTCGCAAATTGTGGTCCTTCTATATTATCCGAAGGAACTTCGTTCTTACCTGGTGTCCCATAACATCGTTTTCTTGTTTTTTTTCTTTACAATTTCATCTTTTCAGACTATTTTCAATATATACTCTTGATGAATTAAGATGGTTGGCAAAACAATTGAAAATCTGTCATCAACTAACAATGTTATTACTTCTCTGGATACCAAATCGAAACTGACTAAGAAAGTGTTGTCTACTTCCTTATATAGTCTTTTGTTTTAACAATAGCAAGTTAACTGACTGGTATAAATTCCACAATGATTTTGAATTTCCTGCTTAAAATTGAATATTATTTTTAACAGGTAGTATATATAATTCAATACCATTCAATTAAATTAAATAAACAATAACTTTGGAAATCTACTTTATAATTGTTTCTTTCTAATATTTTAAAATTTTTAAAATTTAACATTTCAACTTGACAAATTTTTTAACTTTATTGACATTTTAATTATATTTTTGGAAAATTTGAAATAACATATATCTTGACTTAACTGATTTAGTTAATCTGAATTATATAATATTCTGATTAATATATACTAAAAATCTTAACTTTCTATCCATTAATGTAGTTATTATTCACTTTTGTAAAATTTGACATTTCTATCTCAACATTTTTGTATGCTAACTTGAAATTCTCTTTTATTATTTATTCTAAAATAATTTTATACTTGAAATAGTTAATTCAATACTTCTACTACTTTTATGTATTTTCAATTTCTCATAACAAAACTACTATCTGATATTCAAATTGGGTCACTTTAACGATATCCATAATTTCCAGAATTATATGTATTCCACATAAACGAAGTCTATTATCTTGAATTAATCTATCATACTTCATTCTATATTGATTCTTCATTTAAATTTGGTATTTAATGATATTATAATGAAATGTATGATATTTCATTCCAATGATTACTAGGATATTATGTTCTTGACATTCATATAAAAATTCTAATATAATTATTAATTTTAGAAGTTGATTTCGAATCTTTATAGCGGATACACTTGAATAAATCTTCATTTTAAACCAGTTTTACATATTTGAGTTAATAATACTTGAAATTTTGATATCTCTTCACATTTTCTGTCAACGTACCTACTTATCTCTCTTTTACATTTGAATGTTTGGACATTCTTTAGAAATACATTAACATTTATAATCATGTTTCCTATTCTAATAACAATTTGAGCTTATTGAAGTTTTCCCATTTTCCTTTTTCAATTGTATTCACTACTGTACTACATCCTTCCTTGTTGATATATTGCAATTAAAAACCATATCAATATATATATATATATATATATATATATATATATATATATATATATATATATATATATATATATATATATATATATATATATATATATATATATATATATTTAAGGTGCAGTTTTCTTAGGTTTAGAGCACAGTAAACTTCAGGTATTCAGATTTTATTAATCAATCGACATATGTTTCGGCGTATATAAGCCTTTTTCAAGATTATAACAATGGCTGGGACATTTACATCTAAAAATACATTTTAAAAATCAGTCACAATTTCTTCACTATGTTTACATTAACTTACTGTTTATCAGCAATCTACATTTCATCAATTCATTTGAAACAACGCTATACACTACATATGTCGATTGATTAATAAAATCTGAATACCTGAAGTTTACTGTGCTCTAAACCTAAGAAAACTGCACCTTAAATATATAAAATATAGCACAAGAAATTCTACCTATTATATATATATATATATATATATATATATATATATATATATATATATATATATATATATATATATATATATATATATATATATATATATATATATATATATATATATATATCAGAGCTGTGCTAAAGCATTGTGCTTTGTGCTCGTGAAAGCACTCGGAGCCCTTTTGTGCTCCCGAGCACTGTGCTTCCGAGCCCTTTTCAAAAGCAGTGCTTAGTGCTTAGTAATTGAAGTCCTTCGACAAAAGGCTTTGTGCTTAGTAATCCCAAAAGTGCTCCCGAGCACTGAAGTGCTCCCAAGCACTTCTGCG
Source organism: Cynegetis impunctata (assembly GCA_030704885.1). Taxonomy (NCBI): domain Eukaryota; kingdom Metazoa; phylum Arthropoda; class Insecta; order Coleoptera; family Coccinellidae; genus Cynegetis; species Cynegetis impunctata. The sequence continues at coordinate 165,866 of JARQZK010005124.1, read as the reverse complement.
GATTACTAAGCACTAAGCCCTGAGCCAAACTTGTCGTAACACGAATATGCGTATGCGGCGGCGCTATGATCGTGTGTTGATATCATTCCAGTGATAAACATCCCACGTTAGTGTCAAGTCAATAAAAACATTATTTATAAAATACAACACCCCCTTCCATCAAGTGCTCCTGTTGAAAGACTGTTTTCATTTGCGTCTATAGTAAATGCATCAAGACGTCGTGCTCTGAGTGACAGGAACTTCGAAAACTTAGTTTTATTAAAAGCTAATGGGGATGTTCGAATTTTTTCTCCTTTTGATGAGTTGTACACCATTACTTATAATGTTACTTGTATGTAGTCAATACGTTGAATGAAAACTTTGGATTTTTTTATGGGCATGGAACTCGACTACCTAAATCGCATAGTTTTTTCAGTACCTATATTCTGATGAAATATGAATAATACGCATGGGATTTTTAATATGAAATAATGAATATTTCAATACTCTGTGCTTTCCAAAAGGGTTTCTCCTATTTGATATATTAATCATCACTTAGGTGATTAAATACTAATACTTAGATTCTACACAGGTCCTTTTTTATCCTATTTTCAATCAAATCTGTGTCATTTAGCTAATATCAATGTTCGTAGGTCACAGATTACAGAAGCATTCATCTTGTTTCTGTATCATTTAAATTAAATGATCTTTATGAAATTGTTAAAAAATGGCGTGTGAGAATGCCTATGCTTATAGTTATTTATGTATCAAGGAAGTTATAAGAATGTTAACTACAGAGGGCAACAGATTTTAATCCCGAGGGATGTAAGTCCTCCTCCGTACAATGTACAATTTTTCTGAGAATTTAGTGGAATTCCAATATTCAATTGGATCTTTCCCTGAACTTCTCTTCGAGCAAAATGACGTGCGGGACAATGAAATCTACTGAACCCCATTGAAAATGTTCTGCTCTTTTCAAATATCTCAATCAAATCCCAAAATGTTTAATATGCAGGGTGTTGAATCTCCGCTTGGAAGAAGTTCCATAATTTTCAAATACGGACCTGGAATTTTCTAGAAATTTAAATGTAAATCGGTCGACCTGTGGAAGTGAATCATACGTTCCAAATATCAACCGACTATGCTGATTGGTTCAAAATTATGAGGAATTGAAATTGTTGGTGCATAAACTCGGTTATGGAATTGATTAGGCCTATCAGATTATATCGATTTTTTGGACTCGCCTAGGATAGCTCTAGCTCAGGTTGTCGTAGGTATGTTCATTTACCAATGAAACACCCTGTATAGTTCTGTACCAGCACATAGTGAGCATCGAATTCGTAACACCCTGTGCATCTCTTCTCACCCGTCAATAATCTCATACTCATATGCCAGCTTACAATTTCTTTACCGATTAAAATAACCTCTATTTCAACAATTCCTAAAAAAGTACTTAGGGCTTAGTGCTCGAAATGTCAAATTACTTTCACAAAGTGCTTAGTAATCGCAAGCCTTTTGTAAAAATAAGTGCTTAGAGCTCGAGACCGGGAGCCTTTTTTTTCAAGTGCTTAGTGCTCGAAGCACTATTCTTCAGTGCTCGTCACAGCTCTGATATATATATATATATATATATATATATATATATATATATATATATATATATATATATATATATATATATATATATATATATATATATATATATATACCGGGTGTCCACGAAAGGTGGTTCGCCCCTATAAATTTTTTGTTTTCGGAGATAATGAAATGAAATTTACAGGATTTGTTTAATGCATAAAACTGCGTTTTTTGACAAGTAACTCAACTTTATGCAACTTCCGGTTTCACCGGAAGTGACATAAACTTTCGATTTTTAAATGGGACAACTGGTATATTTTCAGTTTTTTTGTCTCCATATGACATTTAGAATACAACCATGTGTCATTTGCTACTTTTTGTAACCGTTATTCAATTTTTTTTTCGAAATAATTTTTTATTGTTGAGGGCTATAGATGCGTTCAAATAAATAATTTCGGTCCTAAAATGGCCCTGTTTGCCGTCCGGGGACGTAGATTTGTGGGCGTGGCTTTATTTCAGTTGTGTTGGTCACAGGCTACTCGATGATTTCAAATGTTATTTTAATCTCAATAAGATTCTTCATTTAAAAAAAAGTTCTAAGGTAATGGGATTTCAGGTTTTTATCGAAAGTTTTCTTTCAACCTAATACCTAGAGTGCGGTATCAAATTAATCGTAATAAAATTATCTTTTTTTTTAACCCGACGAGCCACCATGTTGCCATTTGAAAAAAAATAGTAATAAAAATTTTAAAATTAAACTTCACATAGCTGGAACATTATGATCGAAAACAGTGAATTTGTATTTTAACATACATTTTAGGACCTAAATTAGTTATTTGAACGCATCGATAGCCCTCTAGAATGAAAATTTATTTCGAAAAAAAAATTTAAAAAAGGTTACAAAAAGTAACAAATGATACATGGTTGTATTCTAAATGTCATATGGAGACATAAAAACTAAAAATATACCCGGTGTCCCATTTGAAAATCGAAAGTTTATGTCACTTCCGGTGAAAACGGAAGTTGCATGAAGTTGAGTTACTTGTCAAAAAATGCAGTTTTATGCATCAAACAGATCCTCTGAATTTTATTTCATTATCTCTGAAAACACAAAAATTATAGGGGCGAGCCACCTTCCGCGGACACCCGGTATATATATATATATATATATATATATATATATATATATATATATATATATATATATATATATATATATATAAAAACACTTGGCTTATGTTTCACAATATAAAAAATCTTTAGATACTGTACTTAGCAGTAATAAAAAGTCGACATGTTTCGAGCTATGAACTCATTATCAAGACTGACTACAGGAGAGTATTGCATCGTAATTTATAAAACAGACAAAAGCAAAGGTGATACCTGAAAATCAATTTGTTCGTCTACAAGAGGTAATTGACTATTATGGGCTGACCTTATTTCGACAATTTCGAGCAGGTCAAGACGTTTACCCTTGTTACCTGAATGTAACAATTTGGTTTTCTTGAAATCCAGGAAGTGGATATATATATATATATATATATATATATATATATATACATATATATATATATATATATTCATATTTATATATATATATATCTTTACATACATTTATATCTATTTATAATTATATATATATAAATATATATATATATATAAACAAAAAAATATATATATATAAATATATATGTATATATATATATATATATACATATATATATATATATATATATATATATATATATATATATATATATATATATATATATATATATATATATGTATATGTTATATATATATATATATATATATATATATATATATATATATATATATATATATATATATATATATATTTATATATATATATATATATATATATATATTTATTGATTTATTTATATATAATATATAAAAAATAAACTGATTTATCGTACAATGTGTGATAATAGCTGCTGATAAATTATCCCACTGTTTCAGGTGTTTGCGTTCTTTATGGTAATTTGATTATTTGCGTATTTCTGTTCTGCAAATACTATTTTTTGCTTTTTTTTTTAACTACCTGCTCTGAAACAAAAACAGGCAATTAGTAATAAGAGTCGAGAATGTTCCAGTGGCGTACCTATGCAGCAAAGTAACTAATTAATATAATGCATAAAATAGAGTGCATTGAATGTAAAATAAAGTCCACCCTTAGTGGTGCAAAAAATCCTGTTTTTCCCTGTGATCTTTGCAGAAATTATTTTTGAGGTGAGTGCTCCGAGCTTTCATCCTCTGAAATTAAATGTATGCCCCTATAAAAACGGGTATTAAAATATCATTGTCTTCAATGCCGTGCATATGATTTCGTAACTTTACTAAGCAAAATAATAAAAGAAAAGGATACAATTATAAGTGATAAGGATGTAAATATAAAAATGCTTGGAGATCAAGTCAATAATCTCAAATCGAATCAACAAACTGTTATGAGCTTCGCAAATATAATATCTGGAAAGCATAAACAATTGTTACTTCAAACTAAGAAAAATGTTTTGCCCGTAACAGTCAAACCTTTAAAAGCTCAAAGTTGTAATATTACAAAAAAAGATATTCAGAAACTAATTCCTCCAATGGTACTAAATATGGCAATAAATTCAACCCAAACAACAAATAAAGGAAATTTTATTATCAGATGCAACACTGTAGAAGACGCAAAAAAACTCGTTGAAGAATCTCAAAAAAATAAAGAACTTGGAAAGAAATACGATGTCAACTTATCTCAAATGAAAAAAAGTAGAATAAAAATCATCACCAATGGCACTGAATTGAATAAAGAAGAAATTGAAGACTGTTTGAAAAGACGAAATCATTTCATTACAGAAGACGATTTCCTAAATGTAACCTACGTAATGAAAACCAATTCTGGTAAATGTATAATTTTTGCTGAATGCTTCGGTTTAACCTTTTCTAAATTTATGGACAGCAAGAAAGTGTTTGTGGGATGGGAGCGTTGTCCGGTATATGAAGACCTAAATGTTTCTAAATGTAAAACATGTTGTGCATATGACCATAAAGTGATTAATTGCAGGAATGATCTCTGCTGTTCTCATTACGGTGGTGATCATATATCAACTGATTGCTCAAGAGAATACAAAAAGTGCTGTAATTGTGTAAGATCAGTTGAGAAATTTGATCTCAACTATGACGTCAATCATGCATCGTACGATAGTGATTGTCCAACTCTAAAATTTTATACTCAAAGATTGAAGAACAGTATTGACTATTATTGATTTGTTTCTTCTTATTGTTGTTTTACTTTGTTCTTAATCTACTGTCTGCTTTATTATTTTATTTCAATGACTAAAAAGAATCATTTTTAAAAATTGCAAATATAAATGTTAGTCTCTGGTAATTTTGATATAATAGGTGTAACTGAAACGTGGCTTAGTGCCTCTGTAAATTTTAATATTATATCGTTGCCTGGTTGTTCACTTTTTAGACGTGACAGAGTGGACAGGGTAGGAGGTGGTGTTGGTTGCTATGTAAGATCTTCTCTAAATTGTGAAACAATTGAGTATGATCATAACAATGTTAGTTTTGAATTTCTTTTACTAAAATTCAAAATTAAAACTCTAAATATTGCTGTGGCCGTGACATATCATCCGCCAAGTTCAAGCCTTGCTGAACTCTCTAATTTTGTTGATGATATCCTTACACTAATGCTTGTTGAATATGACTACTCCATTATAACTGGGGATCTTAATATTGACATGCTGGTCCCCAACTCTTTGCTGGACTTGTTTGGAGCATATGGTTGTATTAATTATGTTGTGGAGCCGACGCGTGTTGCAGCTACCTCGTCTACCCTACTTGACCCATTTTTTGTCAATGATAACTCTGGAAATATAGTTCGTGAGAGTGGTACGGTGATGTCGCATTTGAGTGATCATAACATGATGCCATTTTTTATTCTGGACATCGCTATCAACAAACCCAATCAAAATTGATTCATACTCGTAATTTGAAAATTTTAGATATTATCAATTTCAGGACTGATTTATCTAGGATACCTTGGAATGACATTTATTACATTGAAACCATAAATGAAAAGATTAGATTTCTAACTAACTATATAAACTCACTTTTTGATATACCTACATGCACCTTTGAGGAAGATACGAGTTAGTAAACCCAAACAATTGATTCATTGCTTCGACCCATCCAATGTTCCGGCTGCGAATTCCATAAATAAGGATCCAACTTCGATTTCTCAATTCTCAAGAGCACACAATCTAACCATAAATCCATCAAAGACCACCGCACTTCTGTTTTGTAGCAAGTTTAAGAGACCAGATGCTCAGAATTTGATACAGCTTGAGTTGGATGGCGTTAAAATCAACTTGTCAGACCAAGCAAAAAATTTAGGACTGATTATAGACCAGACCCTAAGATTTAAAGGTCATATTAGTTCACTTCTTCAGAAGTGTTACTTGAGAATGCGTATGCTTTATGTCAACAAGCACATACTGAATTTCAAACTGAGGCGGCTCCGTGGCGGAGAGGTATAGATAACACTATGCCGTCTTCGTTGGCGGAGTCGGTGGGTTCGATTCCCACCGTGTCCTTGGGTGTTTGTGATTGTCCCATTACAATTTCATTTACAATTTGACGAAGATTTTACTTGTGACTGGGTGTATGTACTAAGTTTGCGAGCCCACATGGGGGTAGATGATAGAACACAGGCGAACAGTCGCCTGTCATCCCCTTTTAAAAGAAAATTAAATTTCAAAATGCGCAAAAAGCTAACCGAAACTTTGGTTCTTTCAGTTTTGAATTATTGTAGCATTGTTTACTACCCTTGTCTCGACCAGGAATCCCGCAGGTAAACTGCAATGCATTCAAAATACATTTTGTATATTTATTTTTGACCGAGGGAGATATGATCACATTACAACTTGTTTCTCGCAAATTGGATGGTTAAAAATTAATCACGCCTTTGAGTAAAATTTTCTTGTCTTCATATATCGTTTGATCAGGTCTAAAGCTCCTTCTTACTTGTACAAAAAAAAATCGTTTTTAGGAAATCAGTTCATAATGTCAACACCCGACATAATACTGTGACAATGCCACAGAATTCCTCTGTCATGTCCGAGCGCTGCTCTACTTATAATTTAGTAAAGTACCACAACTTTTTTGTGTTCACATTTCTCCATTTTCTAGATATCGGCATACTCTTAGGGACTTACTCTTGGCCAGGCAGTGACAATGATAATGATGATGATATGTATGTTACTATCTCTGTACATGTTGCTTCCCTCCTATCAGTTTTATCTCCTGTTGAATTTTAGTATTTATTTTTCTTGTAGTGTTCTTATGATGTTTATTTTATCTTATTGCTAACTTACGTGTTAACCAGGTAGGTTAAGACTTAAAGAGTAGCTTTCAACTAATCTTCGCCTGCCTGGGCAAATGCTGTGTATACACATTTGTGAAATTAAGTCATTTTATTATTATTATAATTATTATTATAATATATATATATATATATATATATATATATATATATATATATATATATATATATATATATATATATTATAATATGAACTCATAATCAAGACTGATAATGAGTTCATAACTCGAAACATGTCGACTTTTCGTTACTGCTAAATACAGTATCTAAATATTTTTTATATTGTGAAACATAAGCCAAGTGTTTTTATTTTAAAGTTTATACTTTATTCTTTATGATGTTTCACCAAGTGATGTGCGAGAATTCAATCTCAGTTAATCATATCTCTTTTCTGCTCTATAGGGAAACCCATTTTCAGTACTAACAGATTTTCCATTAAATACCAACGATAATATAATTATGACAAGTGAGGTGAAGTAAATATTTATTTTCTAAAACATACTATGAGAATTCAATTAGCTTAATCATAATGGTTGTATATAGCAACAGAATGCACATGAATTTGTTGAAAAATGTAGATAGTTCGGAAAGTGAGTAAGAATGAAATGTTTCCAAACTGGCGTCTGTAATATGAAGATTGCCAGTCGAATATTTTTTTGTTTGGTCAATGATTATATGCACATAAACGTACTAGAAAGAATTTCGCATTTTCGTACATGGGTTGCGTGAACTGAAATGTGGATGAATTCTTGAAGAAGACATTTTTCGTCGAATAATGTTGATTATCTTCCAAATCCTAGGTATTTTATACCTTATTCTATGATATTTATTTAATTAGAGCTGGAATTTCAAAAAAATGTTGAAATTTTACTGGTAATAGTTCAATATTTCCAGAACACTCTGTAATTCAGATGAAAATACTACGTCAATATAAAACATGACTCTTGGCATTCAAAAAAATGCAAAACGAAATACAGGTCCGTATCTGAAAATTGAAAGTTGAGGGTGGCCCAATTTATACGACACCCTGTATATAATTTTTACTCAGATATTTAGATAGCCTACAAAAAGTGGCAATGGCAAAGTGACAATTGTTTTCAAAACAATTCATTAAATAAAAAGATATAGGCAAAAAAAAGATTTCGAAATTTTCGAATTTTCCTATATAACTCCAGAACTAAAGGAGCTAGATCAGAATTTTTAAATCCATATAACTGACCTCTGAAATATGCTACTTTGCCCCTATTCAACCATCCCTCTATCTCTTACCGTTATCGAAATCCCCATGCATATACTCGAATTTGAATAGACCTGTATATATATATATATATATATATATATATATATATATATATATATATATATATATATATATATATATATATATATACCACCATTTCAATGAAAATTATTGGTGCCTATCGGCCGTGGTGGGTATATGTTGTCCACCACACCTTCTCATTGATTTGGCCGCGGTGGGCAACGTTTATTCACCGTAGCCATACAAACTCTATGAAGGAGTGTTTAGAATTCATTCAGCAATGTTCTTGTTATGTTGGTTTTTGCGCTGGTGGTCAACGTCTTCCACCAGAATGATAATACATTTTTGTTACTCATATTTGATCTTTTTTTTTCAAAATTACAATGGTAATATTACATGAATAGAGAGAAAACTAGAATAATTTGAAAGAACCGTTTATTTGATTGATTTTTATAACACCCATACCATACTTGGAAAATATTCATTTCTACACATTTGAATTTTTTTTCGCTCAAGCCACACACTGGTATTTCGTTGTTTTTGTTTGTTTTGTTTTTTGCCCCATCTTCTATAATTTCATCAATATTGCTTGGAATATCTGAATTATCTTACTATAGAAGATTGGTCTGCTCTATTTTTGTATCTTTCAATGTAGATGGCCCCGGCTTTTCAGGATCAATTGTTTGAAATGAAAATTCATCACTTATGTTTTTTTTCGTACAATTTATGTACACATCAAGATCATCGGATGAATCTGAATTACTTTCTGGTTCATACTCGGAGTCAGGTGAATGTGATTCGTCGAATAAAAAGCTCTCCCACAACTTCATAAGTCCTTTTTGTTGATCTTCATAAGACATTTTCAAAGATTGCAAACTGAGTCACTTGAGTAAAAGCACAAACACAAGCAACAGCGTTATCAGAAGCTTACTGCAGTGCTATCTAATACTTCACAATTATATATTTTACCGAATGAACGTGTTGAGACGTGCAATATCTTGGTGCCCGCGCATGTCCACTACGGTCGTAAAGTCATTCCGACCTGTTGTGGCCGTGGTGGACAAACGTTGTCTACCATGCGTTTATGTTTTTTTCTTACAGAAAATGAAGTTTTCAATTTGAAATGTCAGCTTTTCTGACTTTAACATATTAATCTAAATATTTTCAAACAAAAATATATTTTGGCCATATAACTGTTAATCCGACCTTTCATATTGGCACTCTACGTGATATATATATATATATATATATATATATATATATATATATATATATATATATATATATATATATATATATATATTATATATATATATATATATATATATATATATATGTATATATCTATATGTATATATATAAGTTTATATATAAATATATATATATTTATATATATAAAAATATATATATATATATATATATATGTATATATCTATATGTATATATATATATATATATATATACATATATATAAAATTCAGATCAGGACCTAAAAAATTTATTTTTTTTTCGTTTTTGCAGAAATTTGAACACAGTTGAATCTGGAAAACCTTATCGGTTGGCTAAAATGAGTTATAATGATATGCTTTCTAATGCTAGAAGGTGTTACAATAAAACTTGATTGATTGGCAATTCTGATAATCGAGGCAAAACTATTTTGAGTATTGTAAATCTTGATCTTGCATATTGCATAATAAAGCTAAATGTGAAGGGTAAAGTAGACACACCTCCCATGGAGGAAGCAAACATGTTTGTTGGATATTTTGCAAATGTGACAGATAAACTACTTTAGGATCACTTGAGAACCACTATAGTAGCGTCAAAAAAGTTTTCGTTAGAAAGTCCTCAGAAACAGCTCCGATTTTCATGAAATTTTTTTAAAAATTTCTGTTTTTTATTTCAGTTGGTATAAGAAATCTTGTAGAGGGGCGAAATAATTATTTTTATTGTTTAAACAATATAGACGTCATTTATATAAAAAAATAAGTTTTTGCGCTATTTTCTTTGAAAACAATTGTTGAACTAAGGAAAACGATGAAATCAACGCTATAGGATATTTTTGAATAATGTGAAACGAATATTAATGATGTTACAACATTTTTTTACATTATCGATGGTGGTATGTTACTTCACAGATTGAAAAGGAAAAAAATACAAAGTTTATTGATATTTTTCAACAGTAGGTATATCAGATATTTACGTAATAACTATGGAACCAACGTTAGAGTTGTTTTTGATGGATACAATAATAATGGAACTAAAGCGTCTGAGAGAAATCGTAGATATAAAAATAATACTTCAATCTTTTAGTTTTTTGAAGAAGGCATGCCTCTTTTTACAACCTACGAGAATATTTTAGGAAAGAGCACAAATAAAAATAGGTTTATCAATCTTCCCTGCAAAAAGTTTATAAAAATTATAATCATTTTGGAGTCAAGCAGAAAGTGATGCAGATCGTTTAATTGTACAATCATCTCTTGATAGTTCCGTTCAATGTAGTTGTTGTATCAGAAGGCATTGATGTGTATGTAATATTGATGGATTCAGCACCGAAATATAAAGAAAAATTTTTCTTGAAACCAGTCAAAAATAATGTCTTACAACGAGATTACTCTACAGAAACCATGTTAACCCAACACCAGCCAACGTCCCATTTTTGGGACGCGCCATTTTTGCCAGATTCCCTCAAAGCTATCACAGAAAACTAGAGTATTTGATAATGTCATTTAGGTCAAAGTATGTACTTCATATATTTATAGTCAGATATCTCACAGGAACAATAACAGAAATTATACTGATTCAACAAGTCGGCACTTGCCTGGCGCGTTGAGGTTGTCATACGTTATAGTGATTTCAATATATTTCTGTCGAGAAAATTATAATTATACCATTGCAATTTTATTGTTGAATAGTCTCTTTTTTCGATACGGAACGGAATTGAACTGACTCATATCATTATCTGTTGCCAATTTGTTGCTAATTTTGTTGTCCCAATTTTGGGACATTGGCTGGAAGTGATAATTATGAGTAGCAGAAAATGTCTAACTGTCCGTGACATTGACATCATATTTGAAGATCCGGAATTTTGGAAAGATATGGATATTGAAAATATTATTGTAGCAATAATTCCTCCAGACCCGGATATTCTAACCGACACAGAAAATTTTGAAGAGAATGACCTAGAAGGGGAAGAAATAGTGGATGTTGCAGGTACTATGGAATTGTTTACTTCTAACCCTGCTGACGAATCTGAGTTTGAGAGTGACGATCCATTATCAGAAAAAATAGTGAAGTGGACTGAATAAAACAGCAGAAACGGTGAGAATTCCATTGCAATAGTGACAATACTTCATCGTAAAATTGATACAAGAATACAATTCGCATATGGGCGGAGTAGATATGTTAGACAAGCAAGTGTCTCTTTACCGAACAAGAATTCGTTCAGGGAAATGGTGGTGGCCTTTATTCACCCAAATGTTAGATATATCGGTGACAAATACTTGGAGACTTCACCAGATTGTAAATCACCAAGAAATGGCTACTCTGCTAGAAGTACGTAGGAAAAGAGACCACGCCCTCAAAAGTCCAAATTGATGGGAGGAAGAGCAAGTGTGGACATAAGATATGACCAAATGGGTCATTTAGTTGTTTCTATAAAGAAAAAAGGAGATAAGCATTATGTGAAAAAAAACCACTAGAATTTGTGGAGAATGCGATGTAGTACGACTACAAGATATCTGCTTTCTACCATCCCATAAAAAATAATTTTTTTACCAAATTTTTTTTATTAAAATTTGTTCTGTATATAATTTATGTGAGTTTATTGAACACATTTTGTTATTAAAGCAGCTTTGTCCCTTTTGTCTTGTTTTTTCTAAATATATTATTTTATCCCCTTTATGCCATCGTCCCAAAAATGGGACGCTATTTTTCTGCGAATTGAAATTTATTTTTTTCCAAAATTTCAGTGTTCAGTCTTTGCTGAACACTCAACAACTAGTCTATACAAAAAAATTAAATTTTTTAATCCTCTTTGAGTTCTGGCTGGTATTGGGTTAATGAAATATCCAACTATTACCAAAAATCATCTCTTTTTCATTCATGCATTCACTGGATGTGATACAACAACTGCTCTTCATAATAAAGGAAAAAATACTTTTTTCAAAATTTTTAATAGTGATCAGAAATTACGTGCAGCAGCTGAAACTTTCATGGTTCAAGAACAACGTGAAGAAATACTACTTGATGGAGGTATTTATTGTATTCTCGCCATGTATGGTTCTAAAACTGCAAAAGCTTGAATGAACTGCGATACAAGCTTTTTATAACATTAGCTTCAAAAGACAAGAGCGTACTCAGATCGTTATCTCCATCAGAGGATGCAGCAAAACAACATATTAAAAGAATTTATCTCAAGTTCAACAATGGAAAAATAATGCTTCAATACCTCCCGAAGATTGGGGATGGCAAATAGATCATTACTTAAAATCAATTAGAATGACACATCCCGCAGCACCGAAGAACGTTTCAAAATTTATATTTGACTCTCGCAAAACGGGATGCGGTTCAGCATGTGGCTGCAGAAAAAGTGGTTTGCATTGCTCTCCCGCTTGCATTGTATGCAGTGGAAGTGACTGCGATAATCTACCACCACCTGACGAAGTTTATGTTTCCAATATGCAAATTAATTATAAAAATAAAATGTTCTTTTTTTAAAATAAAAACAGAAATTAACAAAATTACTTGTGTAGTGTTATTTTTTACAGTCAATGAAAAAAATTAAGCTGAATTATTCTGTTATCAATAATAAATAAATAAATTATTCTATTATTTAATCATAAATAATGAACTATTCTATTATTTAATAATAAATGATAAATATTAAAAAAATTATGAAGAGGAAAACTTATTTTCTTAAATAAATTACATACATGATTTTAAAAAATATTATCAAAATCGGAGTTTTTGAGGACTTTCGAAGTTTGCCTGTTTTACGGCTTCATTGACGCGACTACTAGATCGACTTCCTGTACCGTCTGGTAGTACTGGAAAATTTTCATCCTCATTGAAAACAGCGATGATTGTACCCATTCTTAAAAAGGTAATCCGGAAGAAATGGTCAATTTCACGCCAATATCTCTCTTGAGCGTTTTTCCTAAAATATTTAAAAAAAGTCGTATATAGTAAACTATACGACTTTGTGTCAAGATTTGATATTCTTTGTGAAAGTCAACATGGCTTTCGCTTGAGTAAAATTTCTCAGTCCGCTGCTAGTAGTCTAGTCGAGTTAATTTATAAGAATCTGGATGAGGGAAAGTATGCAATGTGTATTTTTTTTGACTTATCCCGCGCGTTTGATACCATTAACTTCAATTTTGCAAAGAACAAACTGTACAACTTGGGATTCAAGGGTATCATTTCAGAATGGATCAGTGATTATCTGGCAGATAGGCAGATAACAGTCAACGTTAATGGCGCCTTCTCAACATCACATCACTTGAATGCTGGTGTCCCTCAGTGCTCCTTTCTGGGGCCTTTAATTTTTTTACTTTTTGTGAATGACTTACCTCAGCATATTAATGCTGAATTAGTGACTTTGTTTGCTGATTACAATTCAGTAGTTATCAAAGCATGACGAAGCTATCACCAAGACAAGAATAATAATGAACAGCTTCAATAACTGGTGCGATAGTAACCTCCTGATATGTAATAGCTCCAAAACGGAGTGTGTCTATTTTTCCCTTCAGGATGAATATCCAATATGAAGTTCAGTTATAATGAAACGAGAGAAGGAGAATATTAATTCATTTAAAACTCATAGTACGGTTCATAATTACCCAACAAGAAACATCGATTCACTGACTATCCCTAGGCTTGAAACTACTAAATTTCAAGAAAGACATTATATCAGGCAATTAGATTATACAATCATTAATCTGAAAATGTTCGACATCTAAGCCTAATTTCACTTAAGAATTGTCTCAAAGCAGTATTACTATCCAAAGGTTATTATGGTGTCGAGGAGTTTATGCTGGTTAATCCACAAAAATACATAATTTTGTACTTTATACTCAATACCTTGATTTGAATTTGCTTTTTTGTTCATAGCTCTTATTTTAATTATTGTTTGCTGCTGTATTTTGTAATTGTTTGAGATTGACTTAACCTATACATCTGTCAAATGTCTTAGAGGATTAATAAATTATTATTGTATACAAATCTAAATATATATATATATATAAATATAGATATATAATAATATAAAAATATAAATAAATATATAAATAAAAATATATATATATATATATATATATATATATATATATATATATATATATATATATATATATATATATTCCCTGTACATACTGGCATCTCCAGCGGCTCCTATCAAATAAAATGAAATAAAATTTATTGTCTGGGATTGTTTTCGAGGCAAAACTATCAAAATGTGTGTAATTTTTTTCAACCTCTGCTATTTTTAAGTAGATAATTTTGTTCAAAGCAATCAATCTATGTGATATTGGTAACCTATTACCATCTTTTAGTGTTATTCCGGTTCATTATTTGCAGTTTTGGAACTTCTCAAAATTTTAAGTTATAAAAAAGTGCTTATAAAATAAATTAACAACTTTTCAAATATATAAGGCGCACTGAAAAAATTCTGATACAGACATTGTGATGTTATTCACACATTAATTCATTATAATATCACAATAACCCTGGAGCCTCCTCCACATCTAAATGAGACTGAATTAGAATCGGAGCTCAATAATATTCATTTAACCTTGTCCGTGTTGTTACCAATTATGTTATTACGACGTTGTGTTATTTTTTTATTTTTAGATCTAATTTGAGTTTGGTGTTTGTGAGAAAGGTATGATTCCAACAAATTTTATTTGATACTATATTTTGTATTCAATAATTTTAGAATTGCCATTTTCACTCAAACTAGCTGTTTTAATAGCTGTGGTTGACAATGTGAAAACCATTCATAAAATATTTTGAATTATTCTTAACGTATACATGAAGAGTTAATTGTGGGCTTGAAAATTATGGAATTAGTTTTTTTAAGTATTTGTTTTAATTGTTTCAAAATGAGCTCGATTTTTTCGGTTTTTCACTGCTTTATCTATGCAAACTTCGGTAGACGAGGAAACTTTGCCATAAGTGGTGAATTTTAAGTGCTAGGAGTATGTGTTTCGAACTATAAGTAATTTTTTATAACATCGAGATAATGTCTACATACTAGAAATTTTAATAATTTTTTTTTTTCATCTGATAACCTTCTAAGAATGCCCATGCTTTTTACTTAAATAAAAAAAATGAACATTCTTTGCTGTTGAATATTGTGCTTTGTGTTTGAATCAATCATCCAAAAATGCATCGATATTCTTCGATAGACTCTAATATGAGAAAACTGTAATTTCGTCAAAAAAACGCATGATCAATGTATTTTTAGGGCGATGTTCATCGCTCCAAGATGCGATTTGAAAAGAATAAATTATGGTTTGAAGAACCATGCTTCAATAGCAAACCGAAATAGAAATTAGAAAACAATTAATTTTATTGAAAAAAATCTCGAAATGCACCGTAATAAATAATTGGAAAATGATTTGTTTTATTTAAATTGAAATGAAAAATTTGAAAAGTGCATTCCGTACTATTTATAGCTATGACAATTTATAAAATTATTGGTCATTTCTTTTCAGAAGTCTTAGCTGTTGACATGTACAGAGGGGCTAATATATTCGAGAGCGATTCTCGAGGGAATGATTCCTCTTGATTGATTGATTACTACTTATTATCGTGCTATATTTTTTCTTCCGAAAGACAAAGGCAAATTAGCTCTTTTAAGCTATTACTTACCTTCTTTCTTATTTTATTGGATTGAAACATGTTTTCAAGATGTTTATGTTACGGGACACCATTGTTTCCCGTATGGTTCCATTCTACGATCTTCGTGGCGTACCCTTTTTCCTTCTTCCTTGTGGTCTCCATTCAAAAGCTTCCTTTGGCCATCTATTGGACGGCATTCTTAAAACATGACCAAACCATTTCAGGCTTGTCTTCTCTACATGCTAAATAATTGTTTCTTCCGCCTTCATTACTTGCCGGATATGTTCATTTGTTCATCGGTACAGACTATAGATTCCAGCACTTTTTCTCAGGTAGTCCATTTCGACTGTTGTCACCCTACGCCGAAGATCTGAGTGTAACACCTACACCTCGGGACCGTACAACAGTACTGAGTCCACCAATGTTCGACCTAATGTTTTAAGATATTTACAGAACTAATTTGGTTTTTAGGACTTAAATTTCAACTGATGTAATGTTGATACTTTGGTTTTTCTGTGAAAGTTTATTCAACCTGATTATATCAACATATCTGGCGTAAAAAAATCTTCATTTTTCGATCCATAGTTTTCAAGATAAGAATAACGAGAAGATTGGTATTTTTTAAGTATACATATATTTTAATGTTCATCAGTCGAATCAATCATCAATCACTGAACTAATATTTTGGTTTCAACATTCAATTTCGATGAATATTCTACTAAAATAGTAAAATTATCCAACTGAAATAGTGCAAGAAATTCACCAATACAAAAAAATTTATATCAGTAACCATAATAACCTAAATTTTGATGTTATATACTGATTTCCAAATACAAGAGTGAATTAAAATGCATAAATAATTGAGATTCAATTCTCGCACATCACTTGGTGAAACATCATAAAGAATAAAGTATAACTTTAAAGTAAAACACACTTGGCTTATGTTTCACTATATAAAAATATTAAGATACTGTATTTAGCAGTAACGAATAGTCGACATGTTTCGAGTTATGAACTCATTATTAAGACTGACTACAGGAGAGTATTACATCTTATTTATATATAAATATATATATATATATATATATATATATATATATATATATATATATATATGCAAAGAGGACAAAGGAAATACTTCAACTATCATAGATAAAAATCTGAAATCCTTTTTAATAAAGATAAATTCTCAAAACTTAAAAAAGATCCCACTAAGAAGTTCCAGAACGAAATAAAATCATTCATTAAAGGATAGTAAAATCCTATTTTCTGATATTAACACTTTTTTCTTAACTTCCATGAACCTACGCACCCCGGTTTTATATACTTTACCAAAAATACATAAAATTGATTGCCCGATGCGTCCAATAGTATCTTATATTAACGCTCCTGCGTATTGCCCATGGGATCACCGTTATCGCCTTTGTTGAAGGAAATTTTCAATTCTGATAATGATTTAATTACTTACATTTCATTATGGAGGCGTTATGTAGATGATCTTTTTTGTATTTGGACCGGTACAGATAGGCAGTTAGATAATTTCCTTAAATATATAAATACTTTCTACAACTCGATTCAATTTACAAAAGAAGTAGAAAACGAAAACGGAACCTTGAATTTCTTAGACGTTCAGATTACTAGGAATTTGAATTCTCTTACTTTCGACATTTATAGAAAACCAACCTTCACAGATACTTTAAATCACAGCGACATTAACCAACAAATTAAAATAAAACTCAGTGCTTTTCATTCGTTCATAGTTCACTATTCCATTATCGGAAACAAATTTTCAAACCGAAGTTAATACAATTAAATTATTAGCCACCAATAACGGTTAAAATGAAAGTCTTATCGATAAGCTCATTGGGAAAAAACGAATAAAGTATCTGTTGCATTCAATATACCCCACGCAAACTATTAATGAAGAACAAAAATAATTCCCAATGAATTATGTGCCGAATTTGAGTAGCAAAATTTGTAACGAACTATCGAAAAATAAAGTTAAAACAATTTGTACAAATAAAAGAAACTTGAAGTCATTCTTGGTCAATAATAAAGAAAAATCTAACATCGGCGAAAACAGTGGTTTTAATCATTTCCTGGATTTCAACAAAACCCAATTGTTATATTCAGGTAACAAAGGAAAGCGCCTTGACCCTCTCGAAATAAGTTCCGCCCATAATAGTCAATTACCCCTTGTAAACGAACAAATTGTTTTTCAGGTATCACCTTTGCTTTTGTCTGTTTTATGAAATAATCTGTATATGTTATATGAATATAAAAAGTATTTACTCTAAAATTTCAGATAACTTCGATAACAATACTACTCCGTACTCATCAGTGTACGACTCTTCAAAAATGTCCGTGTATACTTATATGAAAGTTTGGAACTCAAATTTTTTGCCAGTAAATTGTATGTTTTCAAATATTCCTTGAATGTATAAGTACCAACATCCAAATTCTATTTAAACTAATCAAACATTTCTCTACACTGTCATTTTATGTTGTTGGTTTTTATGAAAATACTTTTAAATATAAACAAGTTTTTCTTAAATTGAATAAAGAATGTCATTACTCGATGTAAATCGACTTTTTACTGTACCAGGCTTTTTTCAGGTAATTAGTTTCACTGTGTTCATAAATTCAGGGTCATTAGCCGAATAAGCATCGGAAAACAGGAAACATCATATAATACAAATGTATGTGTGACTCTTGAAAACGGGCAATTTACAATTTTTCTTTTCCAATTTAGTTCGAAAACCTAGTACCTATTCTAATTCAAATTGTGAATATTCATTATTATTTTATATATTCTTGATTCCCATTCTTATTTTCAGATGATAGATATTTTGCTTTTCTTTGGAGTATTCGTGTTACTCTACTTTTTGGCGATTAAACCTTACTCTTTTTGGTCCAAGAGGAATGTGAAAACAGGAACTGTCATTCCCATTTTTGGGGATAATCTTTATATGGTTCTGGGTAGAGAATCTTTCTTAGATTTTGTTCAGAGAGTGTACAACAAGCTAACTGATGTTAGGTGAGTATATAATGGACTCTTGTAAACTACAAGTAGTTCAGTATATCTCCTGCAAGGCGATCTATTTCAATAGATAGCGAAAGTGATGAACGGATAAATGATGTTGCAGTTCCGAAAGTTTAAACTCAAACATTACATTGATCTGATTTAGAAATGCATATGAGGATTAGAATAAGAAAAGCTTTCATCACTTAACTATTTCCTTTATCAGAAAAACTTTTTAAAATAACTGAAAGTGACAATGAAAGGGAACAAATTAACATACGTTTTCGTTTATTTATAGGTAGGTACGTAACTGCGAATATTTTCATTGAGAATACATCCAATAAATAGCAAATAAATAAGGATTCGCAGAACTCAAATTCATTCATGGCAAAGTATGCTAAATAGTAATGGATGATATACATCATTGCATTATGAAATCTGGATAAATTTTATATTGTATCGATGCATCCAATGTATTCCTTGTATCGTTTTTATTTGATATATGGAATGGACGAACATAATTTGTTGAAAAATTATATTATTATATTTTTTTCCATGACATTTGTACAATTAATTAATTCAAGCCGCAGTTTACCATTGACTGAATATCTACTTAACATTAACGCTTCAAGGTAAGCAAAGGGTACATTATGGACTGAATTATTAATTTTTTTAAACCAGTTGTATTATTATGAGATCTAAGCTAATAATCGCATATTTAGAGAAGTTACTCGTTTTTATTAAAATTTTATTCGTTAAATTTTGAGCTGTAACCTCGGCTGTAACTGTATTATCCTACTGGACTACAGTTTGAATAAAATTAAAAAATTGATTTCAATTTGTAGTAGCAAAGAAAGCACTTGACTTAAATTATTTGGTACGTCTTCGACAAAATATCCTGTCATATCTAGAGTCAAGCGATACTCCCTAACGTTTGGAATGCAATTCTGGATGACCAGCATCTTTAGAATGAATTACGTACTTTTTAATCGTTCCCATAAAATACAAACTATTGCAGTGTATCGAAGGAAAGCAATCAGGTTAGAGAGTAGTTTTTTCATCCGTTTTAGATCTCATAATTCACAATTTTCGAGACATTTTTCATGATTTAATATTATTGTTGCAATTTCCTGGTAATTACCCGATTTTCCCGAATCGAACCTGTAACCAAAATTTGATTAATAGCTGTATACAATAAGCTAATGTATTGGAGCTTGTGAGTCTCGTGTGACCATATGGTTACAGGTTGTGTCCTCCAAAACGGCTTGACCGATCGAAATGATTTTTTGACACAATCATATACAATGTTGACAGGAAGGACATAGGCTATATAAATAAAAAATAATTATAGTACGGAGGGTTAATTACCATAAAAAACTTCAAAATCAGATTTCCCAAAAACTGTCGCCAAAATGACAATCCGAGTATTACAAAAAAAAAAGAAAATAAAAAATCGGAACAGACGCAGAAGAATTATCACATAAAAGAGAAATACATGCTCAAAATAGTCTACGTGCAAATAGAATTTTTGATTTTGAAATCGTAAATTCTCGGCGAAGCCCTCTAATTTTTTTATAGCTCATCGCATACACGCATCAAATAAATCACTCGCATCAACATTACAAAAGCCTACTTTTTACCAGTAGTTAAATTTGAAGTAGAAAAATAATGAAAATTAAATTGAGATCTTCATTAGCGGTGAAGGTATCCAACTCTACCTAATAAAATAAAGGAATTTATTTTGTAATGTAAATAAACCTTCAAAGTTTTCCATTTTCACTATATTTTGTTAACATGACAATTGTTACGCCATGTACTATAAATCTGAAGAAGCCACTGTGCTTGGCAAAACAATGGCCATGTTTAAAAATTATAGTGAAAATTTAAAACTGCGAAGTTTTACTCACAATATTATAATGGATTTTTATCAATTATTGTTTCAATCAATTAGTAATTCATTTTTTCCTTAGGTTCATTGGTCTATATCAATTTCAAGAACCTGTATTACTGGTGAAATCTCCAGAAATCATCAAGCAGATATGTGTGAAAGACTTCGACCATTTTCTGAATCATTCCAATATTTTTCCAGAAAATTCAGACGAATTGTGGTCTAAAAACCTTTTCACCCTCAAAGGTAAACAGAACAGAATATCACAAAAATATATAAAATTTACTCATTAAGTTTTGAATGTGAACAAAAATATTCATTTGGTAGTTGAAAATTAACAGATAACCCTTCAAAGGACTGGTCTACGTGACTTCGTAGACTCATTGAATAATCATTAGAAATATTAATTACCTCAGAGATTGTTTGGAATTGAAAAACATTCAATAATGTGTGATGAAATACCAAGTTCCGGTTTTAAGACTGATATATTAATCTCTTTGGTGAAGTTTTTCACTCATTTTCAATAAGCAATTTATTTTCCTCGTTTGAATAGCAACAAAATTTTATGCATTTCCATAAAAACAGTTCTAATGGATGTATACTGTAGGTTTTTTCATTGTTCGACGATAGTTTTCCTAATGAAAATTAAGAAGAAGGAGAAAACACTACATCAATAAATAACATCCTGACATTATGAGTACAAAAGCTAAACTAGACCTCTCAGATCTTCTAAGTATGAAAGATATCCAATTTAAAGCACATTATGAACAAACAAAATTACAATATGACCAAATTTTGATGAAATCCTGAAGAAATAAATTTAAAACAATGGTATCGAACTCTTGTAATATAGCAAAACAGTTTGAAGTATTGTAAATTCTATCAAAGATAATACCCCAATAAAACCTCTCAATATCAAGAAGTCCTTTCCAACTAATGAATGATTTCAATCAATTACATAAAGTGAACAAGGAAAATTCTTCAATAATTTAAAAAATTATCAAACAACTTTCCAAGGAAGCTGGTTATACGTATTCAGCAACGCAAAATCTGCATTCACAATCGAACGGTGAATTATAGAAATTGTCAAGTCACCCCGACTCAAAATCTGGATACAGCTGTTTCGATCTTATTAAATCTCATCGGTGCAGCTTATTTGACTCGGAGTGAATTAACAAATATCTAATTGTTCCCCAATACAAATCGTGGTCAGTAACAATGGATGAATAACAATCCAGAGCGCCATCCCACCAAAGATATTGGGAAACAACAATTCACCGCTAGACCGAAAATGCAGAAATTCGTCGCTCAAACACGTACCTCCTGATATGAAGATATCTACTCTACAACAGTGGTGTATATGATTCCAAGGCACACTAACATAGTGATTTAAAACCTTTGGATATACCCACGAGAGCGCGCTCCGAATATTCTAGTCGCTTAATACGCAAAATATAACAATCAAATCATGAAAAACATACTAGTCGACCATGGTCAATTTCATACATTACATAAAGTGAACAAGGAAAATTCTTCAATAATTTAAAAAATTATCAAACAACTTTCCAAGGAAGCTGGTTATACGTATTCAGCAACGCAAAATCTGCATTCACAATCGAACGGTGAATTATAGAAATTGTCAAGTCACCCCGACTCAAAAATATACACCACTGTTGTAGAGTAGATATCTTCTGTTGTAGAGTAGATATCTTCATATCAGGAGGTACGTGTTTGAGCGACGAATTTCTGCATTTTCGGTCTAGCGGTGAATTGTTGTTTCCCAATATCTTTAGTGGGATGGCGCTCTGGATTGTTATTCATCCATTGTTACTGACCACGATTTGTATTGGGGAACATTTAGATATTTGTTAATTCACTCCGAGTCAAATAAGCTGCACTGATGAGATCTAATAAGATCGAAACAGCTGTATGCAGATTTTGAGTCGGGGTGACTTAACAATTTCTATAATTCACCGTTCGATTGTGAATGCGGATTTTGCGTTGCTGAATACGTATAACCAGCTTCCTTGGAAAGTTGTTTGATAATTTTTTAAATTATTGAAGAATTTTCCTTGTTCACTTTATGTAATGTATGAAATTGACCATGGTCGACTAGTATGTTTTTCATGATTTGATTGTTATATTTTGCGTATTAAGCGACTAGAATATTCGGAGCGCGCTCTCGTGGGTATAACCAAAGGTTTTAAATCACTATGTTAGTGTGCCTTGGAATCATATACACCACTGCTGTAGAGTAGATATCTTCATATCAGGAGGTACGTGTTTGAGCGACGAATTTCTACATTTTCGGTCTAGCGGTGAATTGTTGTTTCCCAATATCTTTGGTGGGTTGGCGCTCTGGATTGTTATTCATCTATTGTTACTGACCACGATTTGTGTTGGGGAACAATTAGATATTTGTTAATTCACTCCGAGTCAAATAAGCTGCACTGATGAGATCTAATAAGATCGAAACAGCTGTATGCAGATTTTGAGTCGGGGTGACTTGACAATTTCTATAATTCACCGTTCGATTGTGAATGCAGATTTTGCGTTGCTGAATACGTATAACCAGCTTCCTTGGAAAGTTGTTTGATAATTTTTTAAATTATTGAAGAATTTTCCTTGTTCACTTTATGTAATGTATGAAATTGACCATGGTCGACTAGTATGTTTTTCATGATTTGATTGTTATATTTTGCGTATTAAGCGACTAGAATATTCGGAGCGCGCTCTCGTGGGTATATCCAAAGGTTTTAAATCACTATGTTAGTGTGCCTTTTTTTTTTTTTTTTTTTTTTTTTTTTTTCGGAGAGGAAAAATGCATTCACGCACTTGCCCCCAACGGAATTTGTTCTGGGCTGGGGGGGGGGTGCTCACTTTTGCGGGTCTTTTGGCGATAATGTAACTGTACTACCCACTAAAAAACCTCTCCGCGACGATAATTACTCTCCCTGGGTGTTCTTGGGAGGATTTGTTACCCATTTTTGCCTCTCCCGGAAGTAGGCATGATTGCCTAGGCGCATCAGGAGCGGCGAGGGTAAACCTGTTCCGATTGTTCCTCTCGGAGCACTAAGTTCTGAGCGAACCAGGTTCACAACAAGATAAAATCTAACTCCGCATTAGCACCAAATTAAGAACACTTAGAAAATGAGATCAACGGAGCAACATCAAGGTATATGACAAGAAAGACAGGTCGAAAGTACAATTAAAATATATACATGAATAAAAGCCTGTAGACGAACGAACAAACACTGACCGAGTTATTGTTAGAACACAAGTTATCTGACTCTTTCACACAGACGACGACGCTTAGGTGCCTCGGGTTTCCGCTCGCCTGTCCTCCTCTTCCTTCGATCTCATTATGTCTGTTATGCCGTCGAAGAGGATATCCCATATCTTTTCATCACTTAGCATTGCCTCCATGATGTCGTCAGCCCCGGGCATGGTTCCGAGGGATTCGACCATCCGAGCTCGCCTGCGTCGCCATCTTGCGCACATCCACACCACATGCTCTGGGCTGTCCTGGGTGCCACAGACCCCACAAACGTCGCTGTCTTTCTTCCAAATCCTCAGCGTAAACGTGCCGAAGGACCCGTGTCCGCTCAAGAACTGCGTAAAAAAGTAGTTGGTTCTTCGGTATTTGCAGCCGTACCAGGGTCTGACATCTTTGATTAGACGTTTCGTCCATGCCGCAACATCTCTCCCGCCCAACCATCTATCCTGCCACTTTGATATGGTTCTTTTCCTCGCCATCCTCCTGTTGCCAGGGAGCCTTCCGCCAACGGTGAACAGGAAGCAGACCTCTGCCACCATGAGGTCGAAGGGCGGGAAGCCAGCGATCACCTGGACCGCCTCGGCTGACACTGTTCTGTAGGCGGACGCAACCCTAAGTAGACCCTTTCGCTGCATTGACACACATGCTCCCTTCTGCTTCACTTTTTTCAAAGCCTCCCTCCAGACTGGGGCCGCATATAGCAAAGTGCTATGCACGACGCTGCACATAATTCTTCTTTTCTGGTGGAGTGGGCCTCCCACGTTTGGAAGTATACCATGCAGAGCCGCTAGTTTCCGTGAAGCTTTTCCCATCATATGCTCTATATGGGCCGAGAAAGTCAGGTTCTTTTTCAGCACGACTCCCAGATACATCAGCTGCGGGTCAGGCTGTCTCTCCGTGCCGAGAATGTCGAACCTAAGTCCCCCAGCCGA
Organism: Cynegetis impunctata; assembly: GCA_030704885.1. Lineage (NCBI taxonomy): Eukaryota > Metazoa > Arthropoda > Insecta > Coleoptera > Coccinellidae > Cynegetis > Cynegetis impunctata. Next base: position 140,695 of record JARQZK010005124.1, on the reverse strand, counting down.
TCTTGGGCCCTTAGCAATCAGGAGCTCCGTCTTCCCGATAACCACGTCGAGTCCCCTCTCTATAATCCAGCTGTGCGCTCTACGGACAGCGTTGCAGACCCTGCTCCTAGCCTCCAGCGGACTACCAGCCTCGACAACAAGGGCGAGGTCGTCAGCGTAGGCGACAGGGGAAACACCCTCCCCGTAGCACAGCTCCAGGACACCGTTGTACATTATGTTCCACAGTGTTGGGCCCATTACTGAACCCTGTGGAACACCCATGCTGCACCGCCTGTTAACCACCCCCATCGAGATTCTCCTTCCGTGGAAGTAGTCCTCAGTGCATCTCACCAGGTACTCGCTAATGCCCATCCTCCTCATTTCTGCGATCGTGGCGGCCCAGCTAGCCATGTTGAACGCATTCCTTATGTCCAGGGTCACCACTATCGCGTATTTTGCCTGAGACCCCTTTATGCGGCCCACAATCTCCTTCAGTGCTGTCACCGTCGACTTTCCGGCGCGGAAGCCATGTTGGTGGGGGGATATCAGATCGCCGTCCTCCAGCTCCTCCGTAAGCCTAGCGACCAGGAGCTTCTCGAAGAGCTTCCCCACGCAGCTCAGCAGGCATAGTGGTCTAAAGGACGATGGATCTCCCGGATCACGCCCCTTCTTCGGTAGAAGCACTACTCTCGCCCTTTTCCAGCCCCGTGGTAGCTCTTGTTGTTCTAAGCAGCCATTATATAGACGAAGCAAGAATACCGGAGCCTTTTCAACAGCAACCCGCAAGGCCTCCACCGTGATTCCGTCAGGACCGGGAGCCGTCCCAGGCCTCAACGAGCGACATGCCTGCTCCAACTCCTTCGCTGTGAAAGGAGGGGCCTCCGCCCTCATTCCCACTGTTCCCATCCACTCCGCTCCAGCATCCGGAAACAACGTCCCGAGCACCTCCCTCCTGCGCCTCACGGTCATTGCATATGGTGGGGCACTCTGCCGGAGATGGCGGGTCGCGATGCGGTACCCCTCCCCCCATATGTCATCATTTAGCTTATCCAATAGTTCCTTCCATGCCTTCCTCTTGGCCGCGGAGATGGAACGCCGCAGTTGTTTTTTGGCCCCCACCAGCGCTGCCCCGGCTTCGATCAAGCGTGGGTCGGTCTCGCGCAGCCTAGGTCGTAACCGAGTGAACGCCCTACGTGCGGATATCCACTCTCTGTGGGCTGTTTCCACCCCCTCGTCCCACCAGTATGGGACAGTTTGGACGCTCTGCGCCGGGTCCGATGCCAGGGATCCGCGGAAGGCCTTCTGTAGCCTGCTGTAGGCCTCTACCGGGTTCATATGGCGGGAGAGCTCCTCCAGAGAGACAAGCCGTTCCGCAAAGGAGTCGGTCCGAAGCCTTCTCACCCTGTGTACGCCACTTCGCCGCGTGCTGTCTCCCACCTCGAAGCTTATGTGGCCGTGGTGGGTGAATGGGTTATTGTGGGTGACCTTCCATTTTCCAAACGTGGCCGCACACCTCTCGGGTACCAGTGAGACATCTATGTGAGACCTAGACTGGTTCCTCACGAATGTGGGATCTCCGTCATTCAACGCCACAGACGCGACCTGCGCCATCCAGTCCCCAATGTGTGCACCCCTCTGGTCCTCTGCTGGTGAGCCCCAGAGCGCTGACTTAGCGTTAACATCGCCTGCCAGAACATATCTCCCTCTATGCCGTGAAACCAGTTCGAAAACGGGGTCGAGCCTACTCCGAAAACTTTCCATATTAATATTCGGCGATACGTAGACTGCGACGATGAGCAGTTTTTTGAGCTCTAGAGCCACGTATCCCCTTCCGCATCTTATTCCTTGCACCTCTACATTCTTGTTTCTTATGATGATGGCGACATCCTTTTCCGTGTCCGCGATCCAGCCCCCTGCGGCGCACATTTTTTTGTTAGGCTCCGAGAGCACTACGATGTCGTAGCTCCCTGCCATTGCTTCCGCCTGCATGAAATCGTGAGCCGCTCTAGCTCTGCCCAGGTTGACCTGCAAAATCTTCAACATTGGAGCGATTGGGTCCTTGGTTTGGACATTGCCCCTGCTCTAGCTTTGAGACCGGCTCGGTCTTCCTTCGCTCTACATGCCCTGCTCGCTGTTCTATGGCCCGCGGTTCCACAGTCTAGGCATTGAGAGGGATTTACGCATTCCCTTACCATATGCCCTGCCTGACCGCAGTTTCTGCATAGCGTTCGTCTGTCTATGCCCGTGCATTCTCTTGCTATGTGGCCTTCTTGCCAGCACTTGTGACACTTTGGCCGGTTTGCCCTCTCTCTCACCTCTACCTGTGAGAATCCCAGTTTGATTTTGCCCTTGGCCAGAAGCGCTTTTATAATTTGAGGCCTAGCCAATATTGTCGCGGCCTTCCTGCCCCCAACCATTGGCCTCATAGCCTTCACTTCCAAGGACTTCCCACCGGTCGGAAGATTGATTACTTCCTCGAGCCTCTGTTCCACCTCTTCTACCTCCGTATCGATATCGATACCATAAATGTTGGCCGCGATTATGTCCTCTTTTCTACCAAGGTGCCTAACTGGTCCGCCGCTGTACATTTGTGCCTTTCGGAAGATATTCCCACCTGCTGTACTACCCTTGTTTATTTCAATAAGAAGATGACCATCCCTAGTTTTTCGAATCCCCTTTATCGCTTCTTTGATTACTGGTTCGCCTGCCACCTCCCTTTTGAGGGTCTTGACCATCTGGGCATAGGTATCCTCAGTGCCCTCCACTATGACCGCCTCAGTGTCATACTTCCTAACTTTTTGCTCCCTGTTCTCTTTCGCGATTTGAAGCGAATGTATGCTCACGCCCTTTATATTTAGCGTGGCACACTCAGCCACTTTTCTTGTCACGGTAAGATCGAGCGCCGACTCAATAACTACGTGAATCGGTGCCGAGCTGGTCACTCTTATCTTAGCGCTAATATTTCTGAGCAGGCGGTATAGGTCCGGAATCTGGAGATCCTGGTCATTTTCCAGCCCCGCGAAGAAAACGTCTCCATCGTCCTCTTGGCGCACCCCTTCCATGCTCTCCCATTTCACGGCTCTCTGCCTTACGACCTCACCTACTTTGAAGTTGTTGCTCTTAAGGTGGTTTAGCAGTCCTCGAGATGACCCCGTGAGCTGTTTCACGAAGCGCAGCTCTTTCATTTTGCTCGTCTGAGCAATCACCACCAAATGTCCAACGTTATCCTGCGAAAGAATGGACCTTTTGTCTATTTGAACTTGGTATGCTTCTTCCGGCCAGTCCATCTGTATGACTTGACCTAGTTCTTCCTCTGACATGTCTTCCCTTAGTTTATTCCTCACGCTTTGGGCCCTAGCTTGCCTGGCTACACTGCTAGGATCCTCGGTCTGAGTGCCCATGTCAGCACTCGGGACTATGCTCAGTTCATTTTGGGCCTCTAGCTCTAGATTTCAATCAATATTTCATAAATACGGTACAGAATATACAAGGCACACCTGCAAACGGAAAATCCATGACTTTAACACGCAATAATAAATCCATGTTTTGTAACATAATAACTCAAACAGAACTTAAAGAACTGATAAATAAACTCAAAAATAAGTACAGCAGCGGTGATGATGACATCCCAATAACCATAGTGAAAGCCTTTCGATTAATGAACTAGCGAAACCTATTACATATATAATAAATAATTCAATGAAGCATGGTTTATTTATTGTAAAACTTGCCCCAATAAAACCAATTTTTAGGAAAGGAGATAGAAGCGTTCTTAAAAACTATAGACCAATAAATCTCCTGTCATCCTTTTCAAAAATATTTGTGATGGGAGCAAGCCATTTTCCAGTTCATCGGGAAAACTCTAGAGGAAAAAGTATATTTGTACTATTCTAAAATATCTCGAAGGCATTCGACAGCGTCGGCCATGACATTCTGTTGGAAATTATGGAAAATTATAGGATAAGAGAACAGATTTCAAAATGGTTCAGATCATACTTATCACAACGAGAACAAAGAGTAATGATAGCAGAAAAGGAAGAAGAAATAAAATCGCACAATAGCCAAACCAAACATAGCATACTACAAGGTAACATATTAGAATGGATATATTATATTCTACTGTGCATAAATGATTTAACAAGGACTACTAGTATTGGAGAACTAGGTATTGATTGCTGATGATATAAATGTTTTACTTTGGGATGCAAACCTTCAGAAATTAGTAAACAAAATATCTAATATATTTATCAGAATAGAAAAATAGCTGATATCTCGTAAACTAAAACACAACACCGGAAAAGAAATACTTTTCGCTTCAGAATCCAACACCCATCTCAAAATATATAAAAAATGGTGAAGGAAACATCAGTCTTCAGAGTAGAACAAAATTTCTATGAATGACATTGGATCAGCATCTCATATGGAGGGAGTATGAAGAAGCTACAAACAGCTGCTGAAATTCATTATGCTAAACCATCAGGGTGCTTTCCAAATACCTGAGGAAAGAACTATTGAAAACCATATATTTTGAATGTCCCTCACAGTGCCCCAGCTTTTATACCCCAAACCCTATTTAACTCTACGTGAATTTTTTTCACATTAATTACAATTTATTACACCTATTCCCAAATTTATTAGAGTTGCAGAACTCAAGTTATGAGGGTGTGGTGTAGAATTAGTCTAAAGCTGCACCACACTCATACAATATTAATTATTTTTGATTTAGAAATTTTATGTGATTAATTACAATTAATTACAATTGAACTACAACCATTTCCGGCATCACTGCAATTCCACAATTCCGAAAAATAGCGCATCGAAAAATTATGACAATAACAAATAAATATAAGGATATTCATTTATTACAATAGCCCACTCGGTTTTATGGATACAAAAAATGGTCAGCAGGATTAAGAAAATAATAACAAAGAAGGTGCAAGTGAAAGGTAGTGTAATAATTGATAAGAATTATTAAGAGACAAAAAATTATAGAATTATCGAAAATAATATAGAAATACAGTGATTTCAATTTATTACAATAGCCCACTCGGTTTTATCGATCCAAAAAATGGTCACCACGATTAAGAAAATGATAGAAAAGAAGCTACAGGTGAGTAGGGTAGTGTAATAATTCAAAATAATTTTCACGAGACAAAAAAATTATAGAATTATCGAAAATAAGATAGAAATAGAGGGTTTTTAATTTATTACAATAGACCACTCGATTTTATAGATACAAAAATTAATCAGCAGGATTTAAAAAACGATAAAAAGGAAGCTGCGAGTAAGTGGGAGTAGTGTAATAATTGATAAGAATTTTCACAGGACAAACAGTTACACCGATAGGAGTGAAATAACAAAACAAAGAGCGCCGTCTGTATTAGCTGCGGCCAGATGTCTGAATTGATTATTTTCTCAATAGTGCTGATCTTTTTCTGTATCGATAAAACCGAGCGGACTATTGTAATAAATTGTAAACCCTGTATTTCTATCTTATTTTCGATAATTCTATAAATTTTTTTCTGGTGAAAATTCTTATGAATTATTATACTACCCCGCCCACTTGCAGCTTCTATTTCATTATTTTCTCCATCCTGCTGACCATTTTTTGTATCGATAAAACCGAGTGGGCTGTTGTTATAAATTGAAAACCATGTATTTCTATCTTATTTTCTTATTTTCGATAATTCCATCATTTTTTGTCTCGTGAAAATTC